>APFE030636804.1:151177-183504 GCA_000404065.3 Pinus taeda
GTTTTTCATTGTGCAATCGGGTGTTTATGCTTGTTTTTCTTTAGGCACTTTGGGTGTGGATTAATGGTTGACTTGGAAGGAGGAAAGGTTTTGACTGTGGTTTTGTTCCCGCACCTTAAATGGGGGGTTAATCTTCAATCCTAGTCCTGTGGGATCTCCCCTATTGGGTTATAGCTTCAGGAAGGGCACTACTTGGGAAACCCTGATTTTGAAAGCGCGATCCCATTTTCCCATTTCACATTTTACACTCCCCTCTGCACATTACAAGCCCTATTTCATCTTCCCTCTCTAGGTCCACAAAGCTATAGTACACCCCCTCCCCTTGTCCACATATTTGGGTTGGGCATGGAAATGTTGCCTCCAAGGTTGATGCAACTTTTAAAAAAAACATAAAAGCATATCATGGCCACAAATGAAAGAAAAAAAAGAATATTATAAAATGCAAAAAATGGGTGAGAAATTAAAATAACACGTGGGCAAAAGCCAAACATGAGCTCTACCCCCTCTATTATAGTCGTCACCCTGGTTCCTAAGGCCGCATGAGTACCCCCACATCATTAAGAAATCCATGCACATCCTAACCCCTGGTGGGCAATGAATTGCCCCACCTTAAGGGGCTAATAATTACTTATATCATACACAGCATGCTCTCGTATCTTGGAGCCCCAAGTAGTAATAACAAAGAAAAATCAAGAAAAAGAAAAATTAAAATGAAGAAGGTTGGAAAAACAAAGGTCAAGGCAACTCATGTACCACGATTGCTCCCTCCTACATCTATACGCTCAAATATGCGAACATCCCTCATCATTACCACCCTTGAAGCCATGGCATGTGTCCCAATCCACCTCATCAATATCCACATGACCCCTATCACTTGAAGGAGTTACCTTGGACCTATTTTTCCCTTTAATGGTTGGGAACACCTAACAGGTTTGTTTATTAGCCACTCCTACCAAGGGAGGTAACACTATTACATGATCAAAGCCCAAAATTTGGAAGGGAAGCCCATTATGAACTCTCATTTGTGCTATTGATTAACAAGTTTGATCCACTTAGATGCACTAAAGAATTATTGTACCAAATGTTGAGGAGACGCATTGGATTTTATACGTAATTGGCAAATGGTTTCATCATGGGTTAGACAACTTAACTGGGGCCAAGCCCACCAAAGGATCATATTGACATTTGTAGGGGATGCATTGAGAGCCATGGGACTCCATCTTGTGTATCAGCATCATTCCATGGCATGGGCACTCTCAACACCTTCAGCAGCTTGTTCATTGCCCCACATTATAAGTGAGATGATGCACTTGGACCAGCGTGACCCAACTGGGTTAGCATGATCAAGGC
Organism: Pinus taeda; assembly: GCA_000404065.3. Lineage (NCBI taxonomy): Eukaryota > Viridiplantae > Streptophyta > Pinopsida > Pinales > Pinaceae > Pinus > Pinus taeda. The sequence continues at coordinate 152,528 of APFE030636804.1, forward strand.
AGTTGATCCAAGGCCCAAAGGAGGTTTGTCTCACTCTCAGGACATGGGAGGGAAGGCACCATCTTCAAAGCCCTCATTTGGAGCAGTCTATAGGATTAGGAAACCCATGAGACCAGTAGTTGTGCCCAAAGACCACCTTGGAGCACCACATGATGACCTACATAGAGATTAAGGGGCCATCCCCTTTTCCATCATTCATGGAGCCCTCTCTTTCATCATGGCACCTAGAGGGCTCAACGAGGCCCTCCAACAGCCCTTCTTCATCATGATGTCATCATTTCGGCTCACTTATGGATGGCTTCTTCTTCACAAGTGTTAGCTAATTGGTGGGCTTGTCACCAAGACATTTATCTAGAACATTATTTTATAATTTTGGGGGCTAATTTGGCTAAATCGAATTAGGAGAGACTCGTATAAATAGAGATGGGCCTCATTTGTGAGAAGTCATCATCATCACTTGGATCTTTCCCTTGTAAAAGACATCGCACTTTTTCTCTTGGACGCTAGTGGAGACTCTTTGATGCATTTCGATATCTTTGGAAGCTAGAATTTTGATCTTCTTTGGAGCTACTTTTTGGTTTATGGTTGGATGTATCTTATTGTCATCTTATAAGTACTTCTTGTTGAAAATTTTCTCTTGAAAAATGTTTAATGTATGGAATTGTTGCAACTAGTTAATGCTATTATGCCCTAATTATTGAATATCATTGTAAATGGTTGTTTGGTTTGCAATTACATATGTCACTCATTGCATGACAATAGATAAATGTTCCTAGTGGACGAAATCTTGTTTTCTTTTCATGAAAATCCATAAATCTTGAGTGGGTAAATGTCGAAAGTTGGTAGGAAGAACATCAATCTTTAGACTCCTTATAGATAGTTTTGGCAAATTTTGAATCATCTTCTCAGAAGTTTGATGATCATTTCTTCTTTTCTCCTCCTTTTCTCTCTTCCAAAATTTCGTCTCCCTCCTTCCTTGAACGTCTATCTAGGACATCTAGTGAAATTCTTTAGAGGAGGAATTTTCGAATTTTGTTTGGATAGAGCTCTTCTTTTGTGTCTCCTCTAAAGGATCTCAAAATTTGGTGAAATTCCCACAGTTATTTCCCCATAAATTTGTGTGCCCTAGAACGGAAACCTAGTTTGTTTTCCTTCAATAAGTTGGCCTTCTTGAGGGTCATATGAGCCTTGTATTCAATAGAATAAATCACAAGAAACCCTTTGCTTCCTCTTACCGTGACCTAGTGAATACCTTGGAGGAACTCCTCCCACTATTATTCCAAAACCCTAGATCTAGCGTGAGTCCTCACTAGGTCTCTCGAAAGAATCAAAGAGCCTATTTGAAGTAACAAATCATCCTACTAAGCTTCTTGAGAGGTCCTCTTGTCTCATCTTGGAAGCCTTGACCTTAGACATACTCATCATCATTACAAATCTCAAGGCCTAAGTTTTTATTTCCATCCTAGGTCTTTCTTGAAGAACCTTTAGCTCCTTTGAAGCATTGAGCCATCATTGTGCCTCTCTTTGAATGGGCCTTGGGAATCACGTCATACCTTGCCATTAACATTACCATTACAAGTGATTTCCTTACTACCAGGCCTCCTCCCATCGGTAGAAGTCTGTAAAGAGTTGGGAATATTGACTGGAGTGATAGTGTGTCTTTGTCTCATTGTTGTTGCCTGGTCTGATAGTTGTCCCATAGGTTCCCCTCCTAGGGCCCTGCTAGATTGTGTGGCAACAAGGCCCTTAACCTTAGTAATTATGTAAACTAATGGAATTATTAAAGTAATTGACTTTTATAAGAAAAGTGAGTTAATCTAATGAAATGCAAAGCTTACTTGCATTAGTGAATTAGATGAATCTCAACCATTGATTTCAAGTGATGTTGAGATCTAATCTCAATTGTCGATCACTTTAGAGATTAGGGTAGTGGATTTAGTCTATAACAACATATTAAAAGTAAGGTTAGGCTAAGGGAGAAGACTCATCTAGTGAGCACAAAAGGGAGTGATCGAGACACAAAGGACCGTGACTCAAGGTGATTTCAACAAGGGTGAAGAAGGACTTTCATCTTAAGATCAAGACAATGGAGGAGAGTGCAAGTAGGTAACAAAGGGGAGGAAACACAGCATGCAGGAAATTAAAAGACAGATTTTTGGGTAACTCAACAGCGAGTTACAAGTCATACAACAACATCCTCATATATCACGCAGTGACAATCATGCGGATGTACAAGGTAAAGAATCGTAGAGCAACAGTGTGGTTGTACAACAAACACAACTATACATCCACGCGGTCACATAGCAGACAGTTGCACAAATTCATACAAAATGTTTATGCTTGTTTTATCCTTCATCTGGGCTAAGAAAACAACCCTAAATTGCAGTATAATTTTCGTTGAGACAGAGTAGAAGAAGCCCAATTGTGAACACTCATTATTTACCTGTTGATTCTTTGAAGAAAATCATTTGATTGCAGACTCTTGATGGGCATTCACAGTGACCTCACTTAGAATGCACTATACTTCATATTTAGTCCTGTGTAATTGTGCAAGAAGGTCAAGGGTTTTAGTGACCTACGTTAATTAATTTCGGCCCCCAAAACAGTTATATAGCTACATACCTAGTTCTTGTCAGCACTGTCTACATGTTCACCAATCTGAAGATTAGAAGCATCCATGAAGTCTTTCAACCCTAAGCAGCTCGCATACCTGTAATGCAGTTTAATTCAAGGTCTGGTGCATACTATAGTAAGGATGAAGTGATCAAAGTATAATGTTGTGACTGCCTATAAATAGAAGTGCAATGGTATGGCTTGTTGTAATTGATGAAGTAATGATGTTTGTCACCCTGAATGTGCTTCAACAAATGTTATGTATTGAAAAAGTATAGAAGGTCATTTGTGGCAGCATGTTGAAGTGGTATTGTATGTTAATGCTTGAAGATTCCTATAGGTCTGCATCCATTACATAATGTATGTTGTTTCAAGTTACAGGTTGATCGTATTATCTAAGGCCAGAAGCCAGAGGGTTATGTCATACTTTAGTTTGACAGATTGATAATGTTGAGAAGGTTGTTGAGAGCATCTTGAAGCCTTGTCAAAAATTTTGTGCTTAGATCTCAGAGAAGATAATAATGTGCTGAAGCAGAGAAGTGGCATCAGTAGTTTGGAGGCATCAAGAGAAGTTGCCAGATCTTTTGTAGCAGTTGAGTAAAGATTCATCACAGAACCTTAAGTTAAATACAGGGGTTATATCTTAATGCAAGTACTAAAGCCAAGATTGTTTGTGAGTATTCACTGTGATTAGTCATCAACATATGTAGTGAAGCTAAGATTGTTTGTGAGACTATTCCAGCATATAAGGCAAGGATATCAGTCATTTCCAGCTGAAAATGTTCAGTAGTAACGATTTCAGTATCACAGCATTCTGTAGAATTTGAAGGATGAACAGCTAAGGTATGGCTAAATAGTTTTGTGCATGTCACAGACATCAGCTTATAAGGTTTTCAGAAGAGGACAAAATTAGCAGTGGGTAGTGACATCAGTGTCATACAGTGCAACAGTTGAAGAGTCTGGTGGTTTGGCAATCAAGGTTTCATTGCTCAGTAGCAATTAAAGAAGAAGAGCTCGGGTGCAGCAGTAAGAGTTTCATGCAGGTAAAGGGCAGCAGAAAATGAAAAGGCAGACTTAAGGGCTATGGGTCATGCATTCAATTAGTAAGACAATATAATGCTCAAGGCAGTGGACCTATGACTACTTGCAAAGGAAGACAGTGGCATATGACTGTGTGAGTGCAGACTTGTTATTGATGAATGTATGTAGACATTTAAGATTTGTCATTAAGTAGAGCATCAGAGATAAGATTTTGGCAGTATGACACTTGTTTGACAGTGATATGATTTTGGCCAATGTACATAAGCAATCTGAGTGGTCTTAGGCAATGTTACAGCAGTATGGATGCACTCTTGTAACAGGGTCATCTTGTGATTTGATTGAAGCAACATCTACAAAGGTAGCTGTACAGTGCAGTGGCATTGGATAGCAATAGTAGTGCAGCTATAGCAGCAGTGGCAGTAGTAAACAGTAGCAGCAGTGGCCGCAGTGGACAGTAGCAATAGTGACAGCAAGGATTGAGGAGTGAAAAGGATTGGAACAGTAGTTGCAGTTGGTTTTGTGGAGCGTCAACAGCAGCGGTAGTGACTGGATAATTGGTTGATTGTAAGGGGTACTGAGGACTCCTGCAGACTTAGTCTGCAAATATCTTCAAACTTGGGGAGTATTCTACTTCCTTTCACAGTTCAACTCATAAAGTTGTATGTAACCATACATAATGAAGAGCTTTTATAATTTATTAAGACAAATCCTGTGTGCAATGTTTTATGATGTGATGATCCTTAATGTTTTGTTTTAATGCTCTAAATAAGTAAAACGAATCTAACCAATTGTGTAAAAATAAGGGAAATATTGATTCACCCCCATCTCAGTATTTCCAACAATTTGGTATCAGAGTGGGTCCTTCTTTGGAATCTTAACCCACTTGAAGGCAAATTTGTACTATGTAGCATTCAAAGTTGATTGGTGGAGAATGCAGTTGAAGATAAGATTGTTGTTGATCCCAAATAAGATGTTAACTCCCTCAAAGGCAAAATTGATCAATTGAAATGGGACAAGGATAGGCTCAAAGTTTTGTATAATAGTCTTTATTTGGAACATGAAGAGTAGAAGACCAAGAATATGAAGATGTTAGATGACTTTAGATTAACCGTTGACGAATCAAAGAAGGAAGTGGATCATATCAAAAGCATGCTACAAGGGGCAAACAATAGAGAAAGCACCTTGACAAGCCAGCTCAAGGAAAAGTAAAGGTCAAATAAATGGAACAAGCATGACAAAGAACTTGGCAAGCAAATCACTTCCTTGAAGAGGGAACTTGAAGAAGCCAAAAGGATTGAGGTAGTCTTACGAAATCAAATGAAGCAGAAGGAAGAAGATTGCATGAAATGTGAACAGGAAATCGTCACCTTGAGAGTAGAAGTACACAAGCTCACCCAAAGATTGAGTTTGCAGGTCTTGGATGACATTCTCAATTGCCAAAGATCACCACTTATCAAGACAGGTCTTGGATGACATTCTCAATTGCCAAAGATCACCACTTATCAAGACAGGTCTTGGATATGTTGGTGAGTCCTCATGTTGCAAGCATAAAAACTCGAAAGATGAAGAGACGCCACATGTCAAAGAAGAAAAGAAGCCTCATTCCAAAGATGAAGAGACGCCACATGTCAAAGAAGAAAAGAAGCCTCATTCCAAAGATGAAGAGATGCCACATGTCAAAGAAAATAAGTGTAACAACCTCCCCTTGTCTAGCCAGAAGAGGTTAATAAGTAGTTTTTTTTTTGTTATTTTCTAACCGCTGGTGATGCCAAAGTGATTTGTCTTTCTAACATGCTACCTGTCACAGAATTGCCCTCAGTAACAGCTCAGGCAATTGTTTACTTAAACCCACACGTCCTCTGACTTCCTGTGAGTTATAGGCAGCGGTTTTGTTGCAGTAAAGGTAGACAATGAAAACCATACTTGGTTGACATAAAATCTGGTATAAAATATGAAACCTGGGCTGAATATTAAGTTCTGGCAGCATAATAATTCTAGGCAATCATGCATCTATATGGTCAGCATTATGCAGCATTGACTAAACTACAAGCTGACCATGTCTTAACTTCACTTCACATGGCAAATGCTCGAGCTCTCCTTCAATGACATAGTTTGCAAGGGCAACCTTGATCTATGAATACTAAGCATGCCCAGAATTCATCCATGTATCTTGACAACTTATTCCTCCAAATGTGTCACTTAATTGAATTTGTCTATGTGATTCATGAACTTACAGTTCAAATAATAAGAGTGAATTACAGTCTAATGCTACTGGCAGAAAACGGCACCAATCTAAATAGATTGAACACAGAAAATAAGCAACTTTTCATTCATTGGATAGCAAGAGAGCATTCTGACCTTTTATCTACAAGTCTGAACTAATTTTCAGTGGCTGAAGATGTAATAATCAACTTCCACATGCACCTAGAGTTATGCAAGGGTGTTGACCCTTGATTCCCATCCAATTTTTATCAGCCCAACACCAATACCTATCCGGCACAATGATTAACTCAGCACTGTGTGCACTCAGCAATATACAAGGACTGATTTTAATGTGTTTTTGTGTGCCGTGACCTCAGTGAACTTGACCTTGTCATTCAGCTTTGTACAAAATAGTTGCAATAGCCCCATCCATTGAGTGAGAGGATGGAAGTATGGGCACAGCTAGCAAGTGCACCTTCTAGACTGGGAAAAACAACCCTATAATGTGTCTTCGCCTATGTAAAACTTCCGCAAGTAAGAGAAGTGAGTTGCCCTCCACAAGATCCTCTAACCTGTTCATATAAATCCTTCGTACACACATAATCAGCCTCAACGCGGGTGTCAAGTGGATAACTTGGGTATGTAAATGTATGCATAAGTCTCCAGAGGAACCTATGCCCAGCTACCTCATCAGTAATGGCTCTTCAGTTACACCTGGCAGCAAATGCGTCATGTTTGTGCCATGTGTTGTCTATGTGACAGCATAATATCATATGTAATGTCTGTGCAATCTATTTTATACCATTAGCCTTTAAGCGCCGAGATTATACGTTGTCATTACAATAGGTTCCAAACGAACCTCTATCTGCGAGGGTCAGTGGCTGACTTATCCTATCTGAGTTGACAAGACACTGCAAATTGCCATCCACTAGTCCACCTCTTTAATTAACCGCAATGCCAAGACACACAGTATTGTGAGTTTGTACCCTCTTTAATTACAATCAATGCATAGTAGCACCCTTGCAAAGAGAGGTATGCCATAATGAATATGACAATCAACTATGTGTAATATAGATTGGGCATCAGGTGCCCTCTCATGATGCACAAATTAGAAACTAAAATACCCAATAGTTAAACCAATGTAGGCAATAGGGCACATAGCTTTCCTTTGTTAACAGGGATATGTCCAGGTACTATTCAGACCTTGAGGCTCTCGAATTTCAAGTCAACATTAAGGGAGTTGTGTGTAGTCATTCTTGAGTTCACTTCTTTAACCCTGCCTAAATACACAATAATGTAATCCTGTAGCCTTGTTTAGATGTATAGGGCAAGCCAAGACTTTAAGATACTTAACAATGTATGACCTGGGGTGGACAATGGGGCCAAGCTCACTGCTCTCCTCCCAATCAATGACAAACTGCTAGTAATGTCGCTGTCACCCCCTAGCATGTGTAACCTGTCACATTGACCAGACCTCCAGATGTACTTGGGATTCCAGAGGTTCCTTCCACACCTCCACCCTTCTAGATTAAGGATGTTCATTTTACAGGCATATTCTGGGATTCCAGAGGAGTTCTTACTCCACCCAGCAGTCATGAGGGCTCCAGAGGAGATCTTCCTCCACCCAGCTGTCATGAGGGATTCCAGAGGAGGTCTTCCTCCACCCAGCAATCATTAGAGATTCCAGAGGAGATCTTCCTCCACCCAGCTGTCATGAGGGATTCCAAAGGAGGTCTTCCTCCACCCAGCAATCATGAGGGATTCCTGGGGAGATCTTCATCCACCCAGCTGTCATGAGGGATTCCTGAGGAGGTCTTCCTCCACCCAACAGTAATGAGGGATTCCAGAGGAGATCTTCTTCCTCCGCCCTACAGTCATGAGGGATTCCGGAGGAGATCATCCTCCACCCAACTGTCATGAGGGATTCCGGAGGAGATCTTCCTCCACCCAACAGTCATGAGGGATTCCAGAGGAGATCCTCTTCCACTCGACTGTCATGAGGGATTCCAGAGAAGATCCTCCTCCACCCAACAGTCATGAGGGATTCCAGAGGAGATCTTCTTCCTCCACCCAGTCATTCCAAAACCCCTAGCGGGCTAGGCGATTGCTTGTTCTTCCCTAAGAGACCAGGGTTAAGTTTATTGCTTAGTGTTTGGCATAATGTATTAATATCAATGTTAACACATTAGTTAACATGTGAAACTCACTTCACTTTGAACAGAAATCTTCCAGAATCAGCTTTGCTGCTGTATGCACACATTTTTGTATAGGAGAGCCTAATAGTCATTCATCCTAGCAGCATCTAATGAAAGCGCTAAGAACAAAGGGGCAAAAGTACAGCAGACCCTCAAGCAGCAAAGAATTTTAGTACCCCTGTAGATGTCATACAAATTGCCATGCATGAGACCTATATAATATCTTTTGAGCAGTTAAAATCTGTATTAAAGGAGGTCAGAAGACTGTAGGATAGCTCATAGATATATGGAACATTTAAACCTCGCTTGGTGAGATGACACATACTTAGACCACTGTTGCTTCATGCACTGATGAAAACTCTTGTTATCATCAGTAGATGTATACACCGCCACGAGGCACACATCAGTACTAAGAGGATCACCTAATTATTCTAGTGGTCAATAAGTTTTACTTCCACTCACAGTATGCCACCAGGTTACCAGTAAATACATAAGGTCTTTTGAGGTTGCCAATATAAAGGAGGTCTACTGAACATCTAGCTAAGACAGGTATACCATGCCTAACATACACCATTAATAATTTTCCACATTTGGTTCTGTTTAGCAATGCTAATTTACCACAGTGCCTATACTCGTATTATTTAGGATATTGAAACTGTGCTTTTCAATAGCATGATGGAAGATTACCTTTGGTACTGCAATTCGATTTGTTGTCCTCGTAGTGCAGACCCCACAATGTTCAGGTGCGCCTCCTCCCTTGCAGCAACGTTCTTCCTGTTGGCTACCGTATGACCTCTCTCTTTGATTGTCCTCTCCTTCCTTTTCTATTGTTCGCTACATGCTCCTGGTTAGTTAGGGCTTGCCTATTTGGCCTTTTTTCTTTCCTGCCAATTGGCCTCCCCTCTTTCTCCCTCTCCCTGCCATTTGCCCTCTTCCCAAGTCGGCAAGGTGTGTGGGAGGGAAAAAATCTTGTTCACGGTCTGCAAAATATCTGCCAGTCATTGTTGGCTACGTTCAGTCCTATCCCTCCAATGTATAAGAGCACCTCTTTCCTCTAGAGTCTTAGGTTGAATTCTATGCACCTTGAATTACAATTGAACTATATACACTCTTGTTCATTTGATTAATAAAATTTCAATCCCATTCACCATCACCCAAAACCATTTATGCCCTTGTGATCGTGCACCATGCAAGGAATTCTAAGGCTTGAATGTATTTGGACTAAATTGGTTTATGCTCTTGTAATCATGCACAAGAAGTTATGTTTATTTGAGTCTTAAGTATTATTATTTATGTTATTAGGATTACCTAGATGTTGTTGAGGTTCCACCTAACTCCCCCTAGTTAGTAGGATAGATTGTTGCCTTTGTATTTAAAGTCACCTTCTCATAATTACGGTGCTACGAGTTAGGAGAGTGTGCTAATAAATAGATATAAGTGGCCACCTTAAGGGGGAACCATTATGGAGGTTTGCTCCATGGTTAGGGTTTTGATCAAGTTTATTATCTTCCACAAGGATAACAAACAATAGTGTTTACCATAACCTTGCAAATGCAACTTCAATGGAGATACCAAGATAACTACAAAAGCATTTACAATGTCCATACAATGTAAGGTGACTATGACTACATATGCATGTACCGCGAAGGTGACTAAGACTACATATGCATGTACCACGACCACTATCATTAGTACAATACCTACATGCTTTGCAGGGTGACCAAGGTCATTATAATAAGCTTCGTGAAAAGAAGCCACGTGCCAAAGATGAAGAGAAGCCCAAAGTCAAAGTTTTGCACAAGTCAACCAACTCTGTAAGCTGGAAGACCAATGCCTCAAGAAATCAAGATGATGCATTCAAGATGCCAAATCATAGAAGAGCATTCAGAAGTGGACAAAAGCAAAGCCTTGGATATTCTCATGGGTGAGACTTAGGGGATCATAACTCTATACACCCACGTATGTGGGCACATTCTATGGTTATTGTTATGAATGTTCCAACTATGGACATAATGATAGCACTATGGACATAATGATTGCATAGAATATAGCAAGGATAATGATAGAGGGTTTTACCAAAACCCTAGAGGCCGATTCGTTGGAAGACAAGATAGAGTCCCATATACCTATGACAACGGATGTTACAACACATTTTCTCCGATATTCAGACCAGATGTAGAATGCTACCTATCTCACAACTTTGGCCATTTTGCATGAGATTGTAGAAGCAGCTTGAAGTGGACCTCGCAAAACCAAGAAGGAAAGACATTCACCAGACAAGAAGACAAGACCACTAGGGTTTGGCAGAGAAAACAAGCTTCACAATGAATTCCCGCACAATTGGAAGACATGTTGTAGCAGGAGAGCATGACCCTGTGTAGTGGAAGAAACGATGCAACAAGAGAGCATATTGTCAGGGGGAGTCTGTGAAATGGAAGAGATGATGCAGCAAGAAAGCACATTGTGAGGGAGAGCCTAAGCAATGGAAGAGATGATATAGAAAGAAAGCACATTGTCAAGGGAGCTATATCAAATGAAGATATCATCAATGAAAAGGATGTGTCAACCACCCTTTGCCATTGATGTCAAATGGGGAGAGAATCTTGGAAAGCAACGAGGAAAAGAAGCATCAAGTCAAGGGGAGCTTATGCAGCACACCAGGAGATGTTTGGTGTGTTGACATCAATGACAAAGGGGAGATTGTTGAATATGTTGAAATTGATGTCAAAGCGATTGCAAGATATCGTCGTTGATCTCCTCGGTGTGCTGGTATGCACGGATGAGATGATGCATTGATGAAACCATAGCTCTAGTGTTTGGATTCCCTGGAGATTTTGAAGAAGCAAATCAATGGTGTTGCTTTGAAGACTATCGCCATTGGATTTTCCTCATCGTGACGATTCTGTTGGTATGTGGAGCATCTTATGGGTCCTCCTAAAGCAAGAGATATGCACAGTCAAAGATGTTAATCCCATCTTGTGGTCAAAGGCCCCAAAAGGGTCATGATATAGCATCACATTATTAGTTAGATGATGTGGCAAAGAAGAATGTCTTATTGTGATTGAAAGCTCCAAACAAGTGATGATGTGGTGATTTACCTTTTGTTGAAATTTGTAACTAGGTTCGGTCTTCATAAATGTATTTGAGTCACAATGAAATGTACTTATCAAAAAAATGAAGAAAATATTTTTATTATTATTATTATGACTTATTAATGCATGGGTTTCATGCTTGGGTCATCATGTTTTAGGTCAAAGTCCCCATTGAGAACTTCTAGGATTTATTCTGAGTCATTAGAGTCATTGTACATTTAAAGAGACCCTTCTTGGGCTTTTGGATCATGTAAAAAGAATTATTTTTTAGTCAAAAATGAATTTAGTCCCCTCCACACCAAGTCAGCCTCAAGACAGGTTATTCGACCTCACTGGAAGGCAATATATACAAGGCAGTTTGAATTTGAGCATCTCACACACATAGTTTGATATCTGAAGCTGGAAACTGGAAGTGCAAAGTTGGTAAAGGGCTAGAAGAAGAGTTGGAAAGGAGTGCGAGTTTCTAGAGGAAGATAGAAGACCTCAAGATCAAAATTTTGGGACAACTCTCACTCACTTTTGAGGTGTATCAAGGGAGATCAAAGTTTTTCTAGTCCGGTCGAAGCTATTGCTACTACTGCTACTAGGTCGAAGCTGCTACTCATGTTGCTAGGTCGAAGTTGCTTTTGAAGGGTTATCATCTGCAAGAAGGATTGAGGGCTGAATTGGTCTGGAGGAAGTCCTTGTCTAGGTCTAGGGTCTTGGATTATCTCGAGAAACCATTGAAGAAAGAATTGTTGACTGAGTTTTCCCCTAGATATGGGTTTTGCCCTGCCTGTCCGCATACACCTGTTGTCCTTGTGTCATTGTTTTGGTAATTGCTTGATGAACTAAAAAATAAAAGAACAACATAAAGATAAAAGAATCACAAATAATTATTTATATAGGAAAACCTTTCTACCTTTCTGATTTTCTAACACCTTCAAGCCAAGAGAACCTTTCACTAAATATTTTTGGCTACATATTTTATTGAGGTCATAATCAAATAAGGTTCCAAAAGCTAGTTAGCCCTCTTTCCAAAAGCGGCCTCCTCTTCTATATAAAGGTGGCATTTTTACTCTCAAAGATACAATGAAGAAGAGCGAAGTTTCTCTTATAAGTCTACGTCCAGTGTATCCAATGGAGATCTCTGGTGCAAATCAGAGGCTCGAAGTCCTATTCTATTTCTCTTGTGGAGCAACACCTTAATGAATTATCATTCTTTTGGGGGAAAGAGTTTTGGTTCGTTTTTCTTGCTTGGCATAGGGTTCGTTGGGCTCTTTTTGTGTTTTGCAAGTGGACCATAGCCTTCTAATCAATGTGGAAAAAGTCCAAGTCGGGATTAATTCGGCAAGGGTCCAAAAGTTGAAAAACTTGTCAAAGTCAGAAGTTTTTTGAAAAAGTTGGCAAAATCAAAAAAAAACACACACAAAATTATTCATTTTTTTTTAACATCTAGAGTATCCACAACATCAAATAAATGCATTTCCACATAAACATGTAAAGAAAGCTAATATATAATATGTATATGAAGTCTAGTGCTACATCACATATCAAAATAGTGAATCAACTCCTGAATTTTGAGTCCTGTCTGAGTCTCAACTCTCAAGAGTCAAAATATCAACAAAAAATATAATAAATGTATATCATGAGTCATCTAAAAGTCATCAAGTAATTAGTCACTGAGATCCTCTTCCCCTTTTAATTTTTGTTTCCACTAATTATATTAAGAAATAAGTCATGCATTTAGTCAGTAGATTGTAATCTGCTTGGGTAATAAGGTGTCAGGTGGTAGGTCCAATGAAAATTAACAGTGAGTATCACAGTAGATGTGAAAATTAACGCTTGGTGACTCCAAGCTGTTTATTTTCTAAGAAAACAATAGATGTCAGATTACTAACCTAGCCTTGGCATCTATTATTCAAAAAATCTTGGAGGTAAAATCCACTTCTGATACATAACCTTTCACCACTAAAGAAGATTCCCTTTCAAAACATGCTCTCATTGCAAGAAGGATCTTTGCTGTCACAAGATTTCACAGGTACTTTGTTCCTGTCTGAAAAATGGGTTCTTTTTTGAGGCACTCGTTTTGTTTTTTTTGGACAGGTTGTTGCCGTTTGATCTTCATGACCTCCTCTTTGTTGTTTCTTTTGGAAGCATTCAACAAATGTAACAATGTTTTTGATGGTGTGGGGTTCTTTCTACGGAAGACTATTGTATGCCTGTCCTTTTGGTACTTTTGTAATCTTTTGAAGGGGCAGTGGTTGTTAGAGTCTGAATCACTGAAAGCCTGGAGCCTTAGCCAAAGTATACTTTGCTTTCTAACTAGAAATATGAAGCATAAAGATTTGTTTTTCCTTGGAAAACTAAAACAAACCTTAACCTCCAAACTAACGAATTACAAATGAGACTGCTATGCTTGCAAGAAGTATGACAAACAATACAATACAATAACTTGAAAATGCATGGATGGAAGCTTCAATTTACAGTTTTTTCACCTTTGCGGCCTCTTTATCTGCGGCCTAAGAAGGGGGAGGCCGACTTTTTGGGTCGACTCCCAATTAAATCGGGAGTATAACGAAAAAATCGCGATTTTTTCCTTTGTGAAAAAGTCGCCAAAAAGTCGGGGGATTAAATCGTTTAGTTCAAAAAATCGCGTTTTTAGGATTAAATCACGATTTTTTGCAGACTTTTTCCACACTGCTTCTAATGATGCCTATGACATCGGCCTTGTTAAACATGTAATGTACCTTCTGCGACCTGGTGTAATTGATTCATAGACCTAGATTTGAGACAAGACCTTTTGCACATTAAGATGAGACTCGTTGAGGCATTCCTAGGACATGAATCAAGTGCAGATCTTTTGAGCAATCGAAGTAGTTTATCTCTGGATTTGCTCGGCCTTGTGGCACAATGTTAATCCAGACGTGAAGGCCAGTTTGGAAGGGTTTTTGGGCCTATGGGTTCATTTATTCTTCATCTCTGAAGTGGCACATTGATGGTTCCTGTGAACTGAACAAATTCATGGACCATTTTTGTTAATGTCTAAAGTCTTCATCTATCAGAAAGTAAGAAACCTTGTGATTGGTCATTCAACCTTGCTTCTGCTAGTTTTATCCTTATCTAAGCTAGGAGAAGAGCCCTTAATTGCAATATAGTTTTCATTGAGATAGAGTAGAAGCAACCCAACTATGAACACTCATTATTTACCTGTTGATTCTTTAAAAAATCATTTGATTGCAGACTCTTGATGGGCATTCATAATGACCTCACTCTGAATGCACTACACTTCATATTTAGTCCTATGTAATTTTGCAAGAAGGTCACGGGTTTCAATGACCTATGTTAATTAATTTTTCCCTCCAAAAGAGTGATATAGCTACAAACCTAGCTCTTGTCAGCATTATCTACATGTTCACTAATCTAAAGATCAGAAGCAGCGTCCATGAAGCCTTTCAAGCCTAAGCAACTCGCATATTTGGGACGCAGTTTAATTCAAGGTCGGGTGCATACTATAGTAAGGATCAAGTAATCAAAGTATAATGTTGTGACTACCTGCAAATAGAACTGCAATGGTATGGTTTGTTGTAATTGATGAAGAAATGATGTATGTCACCTTCAATGCGCTTCAACAAATGTTATGTACTGAAAATGTATAGCAGGCCATTTGTGGCAATGAATTGAAATTGTAATGTACATTGATGCTTGAAGATTCCTATACGTATGCATCCATTACATAATGTATGTTGATTGAAGTTACAAGTTGATCAATTATCTAGGCCCTGAAGCCAGAGGGTTATGTCATTAAGTAATTTAGTTTGACAGATTGATAATGCTAAGAAGGTTGTTGAGAGCATCTTGAAGCCTTTTCAAAAAAAATTGTGCTTAGATCTCGTTGAAGATACTAATCTGGTGAAGCAGAGAAGCAACATCATTAGTTTGGAGGCATCAAGAGAAGTTTCCAGATGTTGATTTTTTAAGTAGCTTGGGAGGTACTCCAAGCCTAGGGTTCAGGGTCTGGAGGACAAAGCGCCACAAGAGTCACTTGTGGGCTTGGAACCCAAGGTTGGGGTTTTGCACCCATCGTGATTTGGGCCAAAACCATGAGCACATTTCAACATATGATGGATGAGGATGATAGCTCTTGTCGAGACGAATCAGACGCAATGAAGATCATTCGATTCCGAGTTGTAGAAATGGAGATATGAATTTTTGAAGTCTATGTGTGGGCTTGCACAAGAAGAGTCTAGGTCGGCTTGGTGTTAAGAAGGCATGTGACAATTGTAAAAGCCCCATGATGACGCTTTATGAAGCCCTCCTTCAAGTGTATAAAATACGAGGTGAAATGGAGTCATTTGATCATCCATCCAAGGGCACATTTCATAGAGAAACAACTACAGAAGCATAGCCACAGCAGAAGAAGGGAGACAAGGCCGAAGTTTAAGGGAGATAGGGCCAAAGTTTAGGGACTATTTGCAGGGCCGAGGTTCAGGGCTAGGCAACCACAGCTTCAGGGAAGAAATCTGTGTGGTTTAGCGTGGGTTTGAGGTTGTAATCTCTTGTGAAAGGGAGCCGCAAGCCTGTTCTAGAAATTGAGGTAGGCTGCAGGCCTAAATAACAATTTGTGAGGGTCTGCAAGCCTAATCAAAGGGCTGGAAATTAGCTCAGGTATCAGTGCAGACCAACAAGGACACAAGAGAAGGAAGACGCAATTGTAGGAGGCTATTAGGAGGTAGAATTGAGGGTCAACAGTGAGCTAATTGTTGCCCTAACCAGTCAACATCACCTACAGCAGAAGTGCACCAGATTTCAAGGTATGTTGTTGTTTCAGTGTTGAATGTGTTGCTAGTTTGGGTGTTGTTGTTCTAGAAATTGAGGTAGGCTGCAGGCCTAAATAACAATTTGTGAGGGTCTGCAAGCCTAATCAAAGGGCTGGAAATTAGCTCAGGTATCAGTGCAGACCAACAAGGACACAAGAGAAGGAAGACGCAATTGTAGGAGGCTATTAGGAGGTAGAATTGAGGGTCAACAGTGAGCTAATTGTTGCCCTAACCAGTCAACATCACCTACAGCAGAAGTGCACCAGATTTCAAGGTATGTTGTTGTTTCAGTGTTGAATGTGTTGCTAGTTTGGGTGTTGTCCTTGTGTGGACACTTCCAGCCTGTGGGAGCCAATTGAGAGGCTTATCTTGATGAGTGAAGGCCTCTTCTTGGAGCAGATCTCACAATGTAGTATTGGAAGCCATTGATCTGGTAGAGGGCAGTGTGTTGGTTACCCAAAGTAGCCCTAGACAAGCAGTCTTGAAGTGACGAAGATATTTGAAGATTGGGTGAACTTTGTAACCTTATGAGTAGCTCTTTGATGGACGAAAGAGGCTACTAGAAGGCATATTAGAGCTCAGGTGTTGGCCAGCCTAGAGAGCAGATTGGATCAGCCAGTGTACATGTAGCAAAAGTGACTTGCAGCAGTGTTAGGTGGCAGCCCTCCTAGGAGACTCTATGTGTTGTCCTTTTATGGACTAAGGGGCACCTAGAGAGCAGAATAGAAGCAAAGGACCAGCAGGACGAGATACGACATAGAATTTGTAGTATAATTGTCACTGTATCTTGTATTCCATAGACTGTTGTATTATTCAGAATGGTTTAATATAACGAAGATTGGGTTGTACATTATTGTACAATATTTGTTAAAAATTGTGTATACTTGTGCATATGTGATTTATTGCCTAATAATTTCCGCTGTGCAAAGTAGTTCTTGTTGAGATTCTTGGTTTGGTAGCGTCAAAGATACTAAGATTCTAACCTAGACCCAAGATCGTGGAAATTCAACATGGGATCAAAGCATGTCTGATCTACTTTGGAAGTCAGTGAATCAGAGTTGTGCACACTGAAGTAAAGCTTAAGAGGGAGTTGGTCACATTGTAGGTGACAATGTCGAAGTTGTAGCTTGGTATCCGATATGAGGACAGGTTGGAGGGGTTTTCCAACTATAGTCCATGGAAGGATAGGATCAAGTTGGCCTTGCAGGTCAACAGTATCTGGGAGTTCGCCAAGAAAGCGATAAAGAAGCCAATTGACACAAAGGAGCTGGAAGTGTACGAGGATTTGGTTACGAGGGCGAGATTGATCATCCTTGATGGTGTTTGAGGTCTTGTTCCAAGATGGGAAGGCAAGACTCAGACGAAGAGGCTCTAGCTCTGATGGGATTGTGCTTGGAGTTAGTGTGCATGGTCTAGACAGACTGATGCGCAAGCCTATGGATCATGGGAAGAAGCAGGTGGAGCAGGTGCAGGCTTCAGAGGTACAGATACAGGTTCCCGAGAAGAAGGTCTAGATTCTAAAGGCTCGGAGCGAGTTGAGTTGTAGCAAGAGCTTGCAGAGTCAAAGGCAGAATTTGCAACCCAAGAAGAGCACATGGTTCATGCTACAGGGATTGTTGCATTGATGAGCACCAAGAGTTGGGCGAGTGTTGCGAGTAGTGATGATGATGAGGAGTTACTTCCTAGTCTTGGAAGTAACTCACTTGCTAAGACGGAGTGTTGATTATTTGAGTAGTTTGGGAGGTACTCCAAGCCCTAGGGTTCAGGGTTTGGAGGGAAAAGCACCACAAGAGTCACTTGTGTGCTTGGAACCCAAGGTTGGGGTTTTTCACCCATCGTGATTTGGGCCAAAACCATGCTCACATTTCGACATATGATGGATGAGGCTGATAGCTCTTTTCGAGACGAATCTAACACAACGAAGATCATCTGATTCCAAGTTGTAGAAACGGAAATATGAATTTTTGAAGTCTATGTGTGGGTTTGCACAAGAAGAGTCTAGGTCGGCTTGGTGTTAAGAAGGCATGTGATAGTTGTACAAGCCCATGATGATGTTTATGAAGCCCTCCTTCAAGAGTATAAATAGGAGGTGAAATGGAGTCATTTGGTCATCCATCCAAGGGCACATTTCATAGAGAAACAACTACAGAAGCATAGCCGCAGCCAAGAAGGGAGACATGGCCAAAGTTTAAGGGAGACTGGGCCGAAGTTTAGGGACTATTTGCAGGGCCAAGTTTCAAGGCTAGGCCACCGCAGCTTCAGGGAAGAAATCTAGGTGGTTTAGCGTGGGTTTGAGGTTGTAATCTCTTGTGAAAGGGAGCTGCAGGCCTGTTCTAGAGATTGAGGTAGGCCACAGGCCTAAATCACAGTTTGTGAGGGTCCACAAGCCTAATCAAAGGGCTGGAAATTAGCCCAGGTATCAGCGCAGACCAACAGGGACACAAGAGAAGGCAGCCGCAGCTTTAGGAGATTGTTAGGAGGTAGAATTTAGGGTCAAGAATGAGCTAATTGTTGCCCTAACCAATCAACATCACCTACAGCAGAAGTGCACCAAATTTCAAGGTATGTTGACATTGTTTCAGTGTTGAATTTGTTGCTAGTTTGGGTGGTGTCCTTGTGTGGACACTTGCAGCCTGTGGGAGCCAATTGAGAGGCTTATCTTGATGGGTGAAGGCCTCTTCTCGGAGCAGATCTCACAGTGTAGTATTGGGAGCCATTGATCTGGTGGAGGGCAGTGTGTTGGCAACCCAAAGTAGCCCTAGACAAAAAGTCTTGAAGTGACAAAGATAGTTGAAGATTGGATGAAGTTTGTAGCCTTATGAGTAGCTCTTTGATGGATGAAAGAGGCTACTAGAAAGCAGGTTGGAGCTCAGGCATTGGCTAGCCTAGAGAGCAGATTGGATCAGCCCGTGTACATGTAGCAGAAGTAATTTGCAGCAGTGTTAGGTGGCAGCCCTCATAGGAGACTCTATGTGTTGTCCTTTGATGGATTAAGGGGCAGCTAGAGAGCAGAACTGGAGCAAAAGATCAGCAGGACGAGATATGACATAGAGTTTGCACCATGATTGTCATTGTATCTTGCATTCCATAGACTGTTGTATTATTCAGATTGGTTTAATATAACGAAGATTGGGTTGTACATTACTGTAAAATATTTGTTAAAAATTGTGTATACTTGTGCATATGTGATTCACTGCTTTATATTTTGCGCTGTGCAAAGTAGCTCTTGTTGAGATTCTTGGTTTAGTAGCATTAAAGATCCTAAGATTTTAACCTAGACCCAAGATCATGGAAATTCCAGACCAGATCTTTTGTAGTTTTTGAGTAAAGATTCATCACAAAACCTTAAGTTAAATACAGGTGTCATATCTTAATGCAAGTACTAAAGCCAAGACTCTCTGTGAGTATTCACTGTGCTTAGTCATCAGCATATGTAGGGAAGCCAAGATTGTTTGTGAGACTGTTCCAGCGTATAAGGCAAGGACATCAAGTCATTTCCAGTTGAAAATGTTCAGTAGTAAAAGATTTTAGTATCACAGCATTTTATAGCATTTGAAGGATGAACAACTAAGGCATGGAAAAATTGTTTGGTGAATGTCACAAGGCATCAGCTTATAAGGTTTTCAGAAGAGGACATAATTAGCTATGGGTAGTGACATCAATGTCATACAGTGCAACAGTTGAAGAGTCTGGTTGTTTGGAAATCAAGGTTTCATTGCTCAGTAGCAGTTAAAGAAAAATAGCTCAAGTACCGCAAAAAGTGTGTCATGCAGTTAAAGGTCAGAGCAGAAAAAGGCAGAATTAAGGGCTATGGGTCATGCATTCAATTAGCATGACAATATAATGCTTAAGGCAATGGACCTATGACTACTTGCAAAGGAGGACAGTGGTATATGACTGTGTGAGTCCAGACAGTTATTGATGAATGTATGCAGACAATTACGGTTTGTCATTCAGCAGAGCAGCAGAGATAAGGTTTCGGCAGTATGACACTTGCTTGACAGTGATATGATTTTGGCCAATGTACATCAGCAATCTAAGTGGTCCTAGGCAGTGTTACAGCAGTACGAATGCCCTCTTGTAACAGGGTCTCATCTTGTGACTTGATTGAAGCAGCTGCTACTGAGGTAGTTGTAAAGTGCAATGGCAGTGCATAGCAATAGTAGTGCAGCAATAACAGTAGTAGACAGTGCAGCAATAGCAGTAGTAGACAGTGCAGCAGTGGTAGTAGTATATAGTGGCAGCAGTGGCGGTAGTGGACAGTAGCAGCAGTGGTAGTAGTGGACAGTAAGCAGCAATGGAAGCAGGGATTGAGGAGTGAACAGGATTGGAGCACCAGGTGCAGTTGGTTTTGCGGAGCATCAGCAGCAGTAGTAGTGATTGTGTGATTGGTTGATTGTAAGGGATGTTAACGACTCCTGCAGACTTAGTCTGCAAATATCTTCAGACTTGGGGAGTATTCTACTTCCTTTCAGTTCAGCTGGTAAAGTTGTATGTAACCATACATAATGAAGAGCTTTTTTTGAGACAAACCTTCTATGCATTGTTTTATGATGTGATGCTCCTTCATGTTTAGATTTAATGCTCTAAAAAGTAAAAAGAATCTAATCAATTGTGTAAAAATAAGGGAAATATTGATTCACCCCCCTCACAATATTTCCACCAGTTGTTAGCCCATGAAAAAATGGACAATAAAGCTCAACGGGTCATCATGTATGCCATGAAGGTCCACTTGATCACTCACTTTGTAGGGAAGAAGACAGCCAAGGATATGATCAAGGCTCTAATGGACTCGTTCCAATGCGACAACATGAACAGGAGTACGAACTTGAGAAACAAGCTCAAATCCATTCAGATATTGAAGTCAAATAATGTTACCAATTACTTCATGAAGATCGCTCAGATATGGGATCAACTTGCAACCATCAAGAACAAATTGGATGAGACAGAACTCCTCAATGTAGCATTGAATGAGTCCACCAAGCCATCGGAACCATTTGCCAAGGGAGTATGATCTCGAGAGAAGCTTCCCAATTGGAAGAGGCTTTGGGATGACTACATCTAGGAAGAGGCTTGGGAGGAGTCTAAGGTCACCATGCAAGGAGATGGAAAGGAGAACCTAGCCTTGGTCAGTATGAAAAAGAGAGGCAAAAGAAAGGGTTCCAAGGGTAACAGTGAGGGGGAAACCTCTTCGCCAAGGAAAATGAAGGACTTGAGCAAACTCAAGTGCTTCATTTGCCACAAGAATGGGCACTACGCATCATAGTATCTAGAAAAGAAGGGGAAGGGGAATCGCAGCAAACAACAGCAGCAGTAGAGGTACAACTTGATGAGTTGGTAGAGAATTTCAAGAAGGATTTCTCATTGATCTCCTGTGTATCTACCAGTACCATCACTAGGAGTTCCAGTTGGCTCTTTAGGAAGTATGTTCCTCTCTAAGAGGGAGTGTTGATGATAGTGGCATTGGACAGGTACTTTCCCATAGGTCTAAGTGTCTAGACATGTGAAAGTCATCCAAATGACCCTTAACCTTAGCAATTACTTTAATTTACAGAATTATTAAAATAACCGACTTTTATAATAAAATTTGAGTTAATTTAATGAAAGGCAAAGGTTATTTGCTTTGCTGAATTAGATGAATGTCAATAGTTAATCTCAACTGATGTTGACATCTAATCTCAACCATGAATATTTTTCCAAGAACACAATTAAATTGCACAACAAAATTTACGAGCGTTTCAATTAAATTGCACAACAAAATGTAGTGCAAAGAATGTGAATGTTATTCACATAGCTCAAACCCAAAATAAGTTATACTGGATTGACTGTGCATTACTCCCTCATGGATATTTAAATTGGTTTGCGAAGACTGGTTGAGGTGTTTTCTTTCAAAAAGATACTAAACCTCCTTGTATGCACTGGAATTTGTGACTGAATGATTTCTGGAGGCATAATTGGAGAACAAGGTCAAACAAGAAAGTACAAGGTTGACAAGCAACGACTCAAAATTAAGTTTTGCAAAGATTTCAACATCTCCAATGCCATAATATAATGTTGTAGTAGAAGATACCTCTGGTCATAGATAAAGATGACCTGCAAGTGCAAACCTTTGTGAACATCTAATGAGAGTTGAAGTCACCTGAAGGCAGCCTGAAAACCACCTAGCAAGAATTGTGATTACAGAAGACAACGGTGATCAGTTTACACAGCTATAGCACCAGCCATTAATTTGTACTGTTTTTAAGGTTGCATTGGTATAAAAATTGTGAATGTGAAGATAGATAACAAGATTGGATTTGTGCCCACGGGGCGTAGAGCAGATGGTGACAAGGTATTCTGTTAGCGTAATCCGTTGTGTAAAGATCACCAATTCGAAACTCCGTGGGCAAAAATCCAGCCATGCTAGAAGCTGGTGTGTCCCATGCCAGGTGCGATCCCCGGGTGATTTTGACAGCGTAGATGCCCCTGGGTCACGGCCACTCAAGCCACAGATTAGGCGTGCCATTCATCTCAGGACTCACATTACCTGGCAAACAAAAAAAAAACAAGATTGGATTTCCATTCATGATGATTGAAGTTCTCTGGTGACTGGTATCTCTCATGGAATCATCTCTGGATTCCCAATACTGAAGTGACTTATTTTCAGTTTCTCTGATAAAGGATCTGTAGGTTTTTTAGTAGTAACCAATATTTTATTATTTTGTTGTAAATGAATTAACTAAGAGATATATAGTTTCAACTTTCGTTACATTACAGTTCCCGACTTTGAAAACTTTTTATATGTGGATAATAGTGGTTACAAACTTACATTCCTCTTTTTGTTGGAAGTTTTCTGTAAAAAGGTTCTGTCGTCTGGACTTTGTGAATACTGGAAGGACCTACAATATGTAAGCTTCTTTCTTTAATGAATAGAAAGTACGAATTTTTCTAAAGGAAAAAAAATGACAAGAAAATTAAGATAGATGGCTAGCAATAATAAATACACCAGAACACGGTTTGACAGCATTACCCAGTATATTACTATATCCCTGAAGAATTATTCTACAGAGAATGAATGTCCAGCATGAGCTCCCTAACCAGTTAAGTTGCTTTTTGCACAACATCAGTGTGAGGCATCTACTTTGCAGTGCAAAGAAATTGACGATTGTGTGGCAGATCAGCCAGCTTCAGTTGAACAGTTACGTACCACTGTTGGACTATATAAAGAGTTTCACATTTGGGAGGGGCACAAACAGTGCTCTGTAGGTATTTTGATTTATTTTTCTGAAATTTTAAAAGGCAGTTTTCATACATTTTTGTAAAACCATAGATTAGAACAATACATTGAGTAGAAATATAGTCAAAGATGTCGACAAATTTATAATAATAGGAATATTTCCAAGAATGCATGATCCTTACATAATGAACTTAGAACTGTGATAATTAGAAATTTGAAAACCGTTTTATCAGATGAAAGCTTGTATTTTTGAAGAGGTAAGCTATATTCCAAAAGTTTATTAATGGGTTCTTATAATTAAAAAAAAAAAAGAGAATCTGGCTGATAAAGGTTTGATTTATGTATTAGTTCTAATACCAGCTAAATAATAGCGAGTTGCTTGAAAGAAACTCCAGCAGGCCTCGTAACAGAGAGAACATTTAGGGGGTGTCTGATACTGACTGGCTGGGTGAATTCAGCATCAAGAAATTAATTCTACACTCAATTTTAGAGTGATGGCACATAATGGTTACCTGGATGATTTTGGCATCAACCTATGAACTCTGCTTTCAATGTGAGAGTGTTGACATGGCAGTAGAGGGAACACCATGCAAGAGTTCCAGAATGGGAGGAGAGGAGTTGTGGTCCTTTCTAAGTTCTTCCACATCCAATGTTCTTGAGGTTGAGAACTTTATCAGCTTTTTGGAGCTCTCATTTCAGGGGCTTGTTGGAGAAGAAAATAGCAAGCTCCAAGCTTCACTATGAACATGTCTATGTTTTATCATCATAAATCATATTACGTTAGTGACTTTAATGGTAGTGAACTGACATGCAACAAATATGTACAGCACAAGCTAGTAATAGGTGGCTAAACCACCATAACAATCTCACACTAAAAAAGAATCCAAGCAATGAGGTGTTTGAGAGAGTGGTATGTGTGTTTGTGTCAACAGGTAGCTCCCCCAAGTCATGCCCTGTAATATTTTTTATATCACATAATATAAACATTTTATAATTCTCTCCACTCTCTTCTTTATGCTGAATGAGTGTGTAGTCTCATAAACTTACATTCCCTGCCTGTCACAAAGTATGATTGGTTCAAATGTCAAATTGGTTGAACTTTATTTTTTGACATACAAGATATCTACTTTGGTTTTGCGGAATGTTGTATTTAATATTTTTGTCAATTTTAAAATGTATGCATTAACTTGATCAATTGGTCCTCCATCTCATTTGCTCATTTTCTAGAGCTCCTTTCCTTTTGATGTAATATGCTTACTACCCATAAAAGTTCAGTAAGTGTTGCCCACAACAGCTAGAAATGCTCATCAAAACCGCTCCTCTCAAATAGTATAAAACTATGTCATACAATTAACAAAATACAACACTCCATTTATTTAATCATCACAATAATATGTTATATGCATGAAAAGTTGGATAGATGCCCAATTTTCCAATATATTTAACCTAACCATGTCAATACTAGATAGATATGAGCTTCTTTATCATTACTGGGGACCAAATATTCTACTCTTGGCAGCTTTCAGTTTTAATCAAAAAAATCTGTATGGAAATTTCCTAAAAGATGAAATCACAGATTTATTTATTTTATAAATTTATAGAAGACAAAATCTTCACCAAAAACTCATAAAATTATACTCGCTAGGGCTTATCAAGCTAACAAACTTTTGAAAGTTTGTTTCTAGTTAGGAGCTTAAAAATACAAAGGGAGTGCAGAGTAATCATGCATGAAGAAGAGGTCACTCACACACTCGGCAGTTGCTTCAATAAACACACCCCGAGGCTGGGGGTTGCACCAGATAACACAGACTTCCTTTAAATTAGACGCCAGGTCGGATTGGTACCTATTCCACCAAAATCGCTAGGGAGATGCACCCAGCCTCATCCCCTTTTGACACGCCATTCAAGTGGGGCAGACCAGAGCAGAGGAATAGAATCCTGGTGGCTGCTTAACAATTCATCAGCCTCACCAATGAACCAAGGTCCTGTTGGCAAAGCTTTTTGTAATTTTATAAGCACATTTAAAATTTATCACAACTAACATAAACAGTATGAGAGGTATGCAGTGTGGACTTTGAAAATGCTTTCCAATTCAACAGCTGTTGAAATTGATCTCACAAAACCAATATGCAACAAGCAAGATGCTGACAAGAAGTGTCCAAAGAAACATATCACAAAGGGCCTGCAGAATCACAGAGTCCACTTGGAAGACTTAAACTGAGTAACCAACAACTGTGACACCAACAAAAAGCAAACAGAAAAAGAGAAGGAAATTGACAGATGACTTTGCATGGATGAAGTGGAAGCAGAAAAGAGGTCAGCAGAGAATAAAAGAGCTAGAAGAGAAGCTAAAGCAGATCAAGGAAGGAGACAACCTCTCAGAATTTGGCTCCCTCTTCAACATTCAGAAGCTCCAGGCTAGTCACAGAAAAAAAGACACTGATACTACATAATCACTTGAAGGAAGATTTCAAAGATTCCAGCAGCAGCCAGCAGTAACAAGCTGACTCAAATGTCATGATGCATATTTAAGATCAATTAGTTCTTGCTCCTTAGATGAAAGTGAAAATTATGATACTTTATAGAAGAAGTGGAAAGAAACTTGAAGAATGAAACTGAGTTGGTCCTTCAAAATATTTTGTCAAACAGTAATATCAGTCAATTAAATATCTAAAATATGATCCTAGATTGTCACAAATACCAGGAAGGTACTTTGGAAGTAATGGCAAATGAATTACTGTACCATTGCTTTGTATGACAACATAGATGTCCATTATAATTTGCACAAACCTCACTAGCATAGGTTCTAACTATACCATGCATGCATATGCTGGCAAATATATTCAGTAGAATCAAACTTGAAACGCGCTATCTTAATTCATAGATTATTGAAATGAATTATTTCATGTACATAATCAATTCTTCCACAAATTCTACTTTGAAAAAGGCAGGAAAAATTCATCAAGAAGATTAAAGTGGAAGACAATAAACCTTCTCTTCTGCTCGCTGATAAAACTGCCTTAAAAGGATATTTGTAGCCTCGGTTGAAATTACTGGAAAATGAAAACATTTTAAAAGTCAATGGAAAAATAAGCATATCTGTTTGCAACTAAGCAAGGATTAAACAATTTTTCTACATACCAGATGGTGATTGATAAAAAAATACATATTATTATAGGAAAATTTAAACAAAATTATACATAACATGGAATCAAAAAATATCTATAGGCTCTCTATATGATATGAGCCTTGTTCTAATTATATTCCCCTTCAAAGATAAGAGAACCAAATGCAAAAAATGCAAT
This sequence comes from Pinus taeda, assembly GCA_000404065.3. Taxonomy (NCBI): domain Eukaryota; kingdom Viridiplantae; phylum Streptophyta; class Pinopsida; order Pinales; family Pinaceae; genus Pinus; species Pinus taeda. The sequence goes on from APFE030636804.1 coordinate 178,991, forward strand.
ACCTAGATTTTACTTGCCAGTTAATCAACACGCAGTACTCTGCACTAAATCAGCACACTGAACATGCCTATTCTAACAAAGTTACACAGCACTACAACATCTCTCTTCTTACAGCCACAGATGACTTGTTTAGAGAACTCCAACAAAGAGATTATAAACTTGGAAATGGCTTATCTATGTGATGCCAAATCTATAACTGTATTAAGAGAGTAGGGATGAAGGGGAATATGGAGGGTTTGGCTGGCTATTCTAAAGGTAGCAGTAGTGTCCACTGTCATCAAAGCACTCCTCTCTACAGGGGCTGCCAGGCCAGTGCATTTGAATTGTATTTTCACAGGCATTTTGTCCAATAGGCAGCAAATGAGAAACCATCCCTGTCCTACAGGATTGCATCTATTCATTAAATCTTGTCAGCTTTTTCTTCAGCTGGGTAGGTTGCAGCAAGGCATCACAGTACACCTTCTTCAGATTCCTTTGGGACTGCTGAAATAAGTGAAGACAAGACAAAAATTATTTTTCCAAAGGAAGGTAGTGGAGATGGGATCATGGCTTTCAGGACATGGCAGGCCACAGGACTGTTGCTTCAGCTTTTGCAACTTGATTTTGATACTAAAACAATGGTCCCCTACAATTGGTTTTGGGTGCATCCTCCAAATTTTTCCTTTCATATATAATTCAGAGAAGTTCTTTAAAAGATATGCAATGCTTTGCCTTTCAGTGACACTCTGTCTGGTGAAAAGTTGAAAACCCACCCAAGAAATCGGAAAGAACCTAGCTAGGATGTGTAGAAATTTATATTAAATGAACCTTGCCATGGGATAATGAACTTGAATTCAAACAATTTCTTTAGATAAAAAAGTTATATTACTAAAAAGTGTTAATTTTAGGTATGTTCTATGCTGAGAGCAATTTATTTCAATTTTCACAGTTAGCTCCATATCTTTTCCATATTAGCAATCACATCAGCATTAAAGTAAATTGCAGATAGAACATAAACATAAATTGCAAAAGACAAGCCAAGACAAGAGGACACAAGATGTGGCGCTAGCCAAGGACAAACTCCAATGTGGGGAAACCATTGATCAATTCTTCTTATATGTTCTTCAATAGTTCAACAAAGAGAGAGAGATAGTACGTTTACAACAGAAGTCAACACTTTGACTTATCCAGATAAGAGCTTAGATCATCTCTAAGAAGATGATACATGAGATTAGTTGAAGACATGCTGCTTCAACTAATTCTCCAAGGTGACTCCACCTATCGTTGTGCTGCATTTCATCATCATGCTACACCTCACCGCGTTGCACCATGTTGCACCCATCATCACTATGTTGCATCTCATCACGCTTCATTAATCATGACTGTACCCATCACTGCACTGCATTATGTGCCATTGTTGCACCATGTTGCCATCCTGACCTATGCGTTGGTTGCACCTTGCTTGCTTGTTGTCCCTTGCTTGCTTGTTGTCCCTACCATGCTTGTTGTCCTTAGCATGCTTGTTGTTGCATGCTAGCTATCCCTTGCATGCTAGCTGTCCCTTGCATGCTAGCTATAACATTTCATGCTCGGTGTATTTACTGCTAAGTACCATTCAACTGTCCCAATGTTAGTTAGTTGTCCCTTGCATGTTGTTCTCCTTCGGAGATAGATGCTCCGGTTGTTTCAACAATTCCTGGCAGTTCTGGCAGTTCCAGTTGTTCCCGGCAGTTCCGGCAGTGCCGGTTGTTCCCAGCAGTTCCAGTAGTCCCGGTAGTTTCGGCTTTTCCAACAGTTTCGGCTTTTCCGGCTTTTCCCACAGTTCCAGTTGTTCCAGCTTTTCCCGCAGTTCTGGCTTTTCCGACTTTTCCAACAATTCCGGATTTTCCAACAGTGCAAGCTTTTCCGACAGTTCCGGCTTTTCCGGATTTTCCGACAGTTCCGGCGTTTCTGGTAGTTCTGACTTTTCTGGATTTTCTGGCAATTCCGGCGTTTCTGGTAGTTCCGGCTTTTCTAACAATTCTGACATTTCCGACTTTTCCGGCTTTTCTGGCAGTTCCGGCTTTTCCGGCATTTCCGGCTTTTCCAATTCCGACGTTTCCTGTTTTTCCGGTTTTTCTGGCAGTTCCGGCTTTTCCGACATTTCCGGCTTTTCCTGTAGCTCCACCTTTTCCGGTAGTTCCAACTTTTCCGGCTTTTCCGACAGTTCCGGCTTTCTGCCATCTGAATCAGGGCAACGTTATTCCTTAGGATCTCTCCTCCTACTAAAACCCAAAGACAAGTAGAGAGAGGAAGAGATCCCAAGTGTATTGAAATGACTTGAAGGCCACCTCTATTTATACTAAAACGTTGAGCACATGTGGGGTTTATTTGGTTGTTGGCCAACCTTGACAAATTGTCTTATAACACAAATAAATGCATAACTCCATGAATACTTATCGGAATCGAATGATATTTAGATCAATCCTACACCTCTCAATGAGAGAGATCCAAGAAAAATATCAGCTACCATAAAAAATATGACCCACATGGAGTTTGGCCCTAGTTGCCAATTTTAACACTCCCTCTCAACTAGGGAGAACTCCATCCGTTGATCCATATGTCCGACTATACTATCTCTGCCATCAGTGCCCTGCACTGCTCTGCTTTGCTCTGATCTGCTGAGCTCTGCTCTGCTTTGATCTGCTGAGCTCTGCTCTGCTCTACTCTGCTATGCTATGCTTTGTTGAACCATGAAGAAGAAGAATTGATCGAGAATGTCTCATACCATTCTCTACTGACCTGAAGTCAGTTTCATCTAAAAATGGTGTGTCACATCACTCTTATTGACCCGAAGTCAGTTTTATTGATCCCAGATCAATATCACAAGAGAGTGTCTCAAACCACTCATACTGATCCCAGATGAGTTTCATTGATCCCAGATCAATGTCACAAGAGTGTCTCAAACCACTCATATTGATCCCAGATCAGTTTCACTGATCCTAGATCAATATCACAAGAGAGTGTCTCAAACCACTCATATTGATCCCATATTAGTTTCATTGATTCAAGATCAATGTCACAAGAGAGTGTCTCAAACCACTCATACTGATCTCAGATCAGTTTCATTGATCCCAAATCAATATCACAAGAGAGTGTCTCAAACCACTCATACTGATCCCAGATCAGTTTCATTGATCCCAGATCAATGGAGGTCATCCTAGCATAGAGAGTAAGGTAGATACAGCGATACGTCCATCGATAGTACTACTATGGTCCCTATCCTCATTTCCTTGCTCAATGATCAGATAAGAGGTACTTCCCATGAGTCCTAGATTGCATGGGTAGGATGCCTCGACAGGAGAACTAATCATCCTGTCCACAGGTGAACGAATCATCCTGTCAATGGATGCCACGGAGAACTAATCATCCCGGCCCACAGGAGAACTAATCATCCTGTTCCACAGTCGCCACGGAGAACAAATCATCCTGGCCGACAGGAGAACTAATCTTGTTCCATAGTGGCCACAGAGAACAAATCATCATGGCCCACAAAAGAACTAATCATCCCGTTCCACAGTTGCCACGAGAGAACTAATCATCCCGGCCCACAGGAGAACTAATCATCCTGTTCCACAGTTGCCACGAGAGAACTAATCATCCAGGCCCATAGAAGAACTAATCATCCTATTCATAGTGCACCACCAAGGGAGGGTGAGTCACCTTGTGGTCGTATGTTGCTCCAGTAAATACCCCAAGCCCCCCAAAGCTCCCAGAGCTCAATGCATGCAACATGCAGGACCGTTATAAGAAGGTCTCTCAACGACTCCAAGTCGTTCAGGAAAGTCACAAATTTGACCATTCCCCGAGGCGTTGACAAAATGTTTGCGACCTGTACATCAGTCTCAATGCGATGGAGCCTCCTCGCTCATTGACTTACCATATCGTAGATAAGGTAGTATCTGATGTCTATCTGCTGGAGCAATCATTGAATACGGGATTCCTCAATAATCGAGTCCCCCCTCTCGTTGTCATAGAGAATCACAGTGGTATTCATCATGTGTACAAACAGCTCACTTAAGAGCTTCTGCAACCATGCAGCTTCGCATGAGATCATACTTGTAGCTATGTATTCGGTCTCAGCAGTGCTTATAGCAATCGACTTCTACTTCCTGCTCATCCATGATATCGAAGTAGAATCCAAAGAGAACCAACACTGAGAAATGCTCTAGTGATCCTCCACACTGCCTGCCCAATGAGCATTCGAATAATCATGCAGTTTCATATTTCTGGAGTGTATCTCAATCCATGAGAGATTGTGCCCCGAAGATATCTCAGAAGATTCTTGGCAACAATCCAGTGAGGCTCAACCAAATATGAGCTCACCATGCTAACTGCAAAACATATATTCGGACAGAAGTTCACCAAGAACATCAACGTGAATGAGTTTATGAAACTCAGAGGCATTTCCCAAATCTAGTCCGACATCACTACCATATAACTTCTGAAAGTTAAGATCCTCGAGGTAGTCACAGGCTTGTAGTTTATCATTCCAC
>APFE030636804.1:184866-206840 GCA_000404065.3 Pinus taeda
TTCTCTAATGAATCAGGTTCCCAAAGGCGAACGTCATGTTGGATATTATCCTTTAAAGACCCTATGAACACATCAATACTATGCTCCTCGGAATATCTTTTACCCTTATGTTCAATTTTTGGAACTCCTCAATGTGCTCCATTATTGAACCCTTTTGTTTGAGACTTATCAATTGACTAAAAAAAAGTGTTGCTTTTTGTATCCTCATAATGTGCTATCAATTCTTCCATAAAAATTGCCCAAGTGATAAATTTTTTACAAGAGCAAAGCCATTGATACCATACAAACTGATTTGGCTCCAAATATAAAGTTGCCATACGTACCTGTTGTGTGTTTTGCACATTATTGAGATCGAAGAATTGCTCCATCTGTAATATCCATGTGGCAGGATCCTTGCCATCAAACTTTCTCATATCGATTTTTGGAATATGGTAAGTCTTCGATCCAACATTAGTGTCTATGGAATCATGATTAACATTTCTTTTATTCTCATCATGAGTTTCCTTTAGTACCCTTTCACCCTTAGTACCCATTTTTTGTAGCAATTTATTCATATTTATCTTCAATTCGTCCATGTCTGTCTTCAAATCTATCTTCAAATCATCCATTTTAGCTTCCACGTCAATCATCTTAGCCAGTGTTGATAATATCGGTATCGGGAAAATATCGGCGAGGGTCCAGAAAATATCTTATCGGCAATATCGGCGAAAATATCGGCAAAATATCGGCAAGCATAAAATATAATTTTTTCAAATTTTTAAATATAGCCGATATTTTGCCGATATTTTCCGATATTTGCCGATATTTTGAAAATATCGCGATATTTTCTCGGCGATATATCGTTTTGCCGAAAATATCGCGATATTTTTGAATATCGCCGATATATCGCCGATATTATCAACAGTGATTGTACCCATCATTGTACTACATTATGTGCCATTGTTGCACCATGTTGCCATCCTACCCTATGTGTTAGCTGCACCTTGCTTCCTTGTTGTCCCTACCATGCTTGTTGTCCTTAGCATGCTTGTTGTTGCATTCTAGTTGTCCCTTGCATGCTAGTTGTAACATTTCATGCTTGGTTATTTGTTGCTAAGTGCCATACAACTGTCCCAATGTTAGTTAAGTTGTCCCTTGCATGTTGTTCTCCTTCGGAGACAGATGCTCTGACTGTTTCGACAGTTCATGGCAGTTCTAGCAGTTCTGGCTATTCCCAGCAGTTCCAACAGTCTCGGCAATTCCGGCTTTTCCGGCAATTCCAGCTTTTCCAGCTTTTCCCGCAGTTCCGACTTTTCTGGCTTTTCCGACAGTTCCGACTTTTCCAGCTTTTCCCGCAGTTCTGGCTTTTCAGGCTATTCCGACAATTCCGGCATTTCCGGTAGTTCTGGGTTTTCTGGCTTTTCCGGCAATTCCGACTTTTCCGGCAGTTCTGGTTTTCTGCCCTCTGGATCAGGCCAATGTTATTCCTTAGGATCTCTCCTCCTACTAAAACCCAAAGACAAGTAGAGAGAGGAAGAGATCCCAAGTGTATTGAAATGACTTGAAGGCCACCTCTATTTATACTAAAACATTGAGCACATGTGGGGTTTATTTGGTTTGTTGGCCGACCTTGACGAATTGTCTTATAACACAAATAAATTCATAACTCCATGAATACTTATTGGAATCGAATGATCTTTAGATCAATCCTACACCTCTCGATGAGAGGGATCCATGAAAAATATCAGCTGCCATAAATAAGATGACCCACATGGAGTTTGGCCCTAGTTGCCAATTTTAACAAAAAGTTTCATTCGCATGCAAATTGTCAAGAATATGGTCAGCTAGAGGCATCAAGCAATATAAGAGCTAAACAATTTGATGGCTAGAAGGATGAAGCAGCCCAGCTCGTAAGTGGGTTGATCTTGCCATGTAATTACCTCATGTCTTTTGAATTCTGAAAATTAAAATGGGCTCAGTAAGGGACACAGATTTCAAGGGACTCAAGGAGGTCAATTGCTTGGGAAATTCAGCTTACTTGACGAAGGAAGAAATTGGACTGTTGGGACAGCCATTGATGGCTAGTTGTTGAGTTTTAAATGAATTGGTATGGAGATTAAATGATGGGACTGGTGTTGTAAATTTATGGGCTGCAAGCAAGGGACACAGCCCATGCTGGCTCAAGAACTGCACAGGACGGCAAAAGGACAAAAGAATCAATGCACAGCAACTACATGTGCAGTTGAAAAAACACCCATGAGGTCAACCTAGGGGGAGAGATAGCGTAGAGAATGGTCATAGGAAAGGAGAGAGCATAGTGCAGGGAGGCAGGCACGCACAAACGCATAGACAGAAAAGGAAGAGTTATGTGAGCAAGGGAGAAGAGCACAGATAGACACACACAGTGGTCGGGGAAGAGCAATTCTGAACAGAAGACAAACTAGAGGGAAGGAGCATAGGAAAGGAACAGTATGGAGCCTATCAGCTCATGAGTTTGAGACTCGGGCGCACAAGAAGGACACCACGAAGGTATGCTGGTGAGGATTGACATGATTACAATTGTGCATCAGAGCCATATCAGTTACAGCAGTGCAGAGGAGTGACTATCCCTCTGCAAGGAAGAGATAAGAGGGTGTCTAGACTTAATAAGCAAATAGTAGCATCTACAGGCAATGTGGAAGACATTGGCTTCTTTCACTACTCTTAAAAGGCTACCATACCTTCAGTTGAGCAATAGGAGTACGGAAGGAATTCTCCTTCAGGTGAGGGTAAATCTCAGAACACCTCAGGGGGCTAGAGGGTGGAGATGGCATTCTTTGAAGTCCCTTGATAGCCTAGGGTAGAGGTTTAGCCCTCGGAATCTTGGTAAAAGAAATTCCAGAATCTCCTTTGCTTGTTTATCTGATTTTGGCAGTGAGTTCTCGATTCCCTTTACTAGGTGGAACCACTGTGTTACATGCTACCAACGTGAAGGTGAAGCCTCTCGACTCCTTGGAGTGTGTGTGTGTGCTATCGGATAGTTGGACAGTGGAGGCAGCAGGCCTCTAGATTCCCTGTGCATTGGTTGACTGCTGAGTGGTTGGTGGGTAGAGGTAGGAGGACCTCTAGAGTCCTTGTTTCAGCTGATACTTCGTGATTATTCTCTTGAGCAAGACCACTTCAGTCCCCGGAACCTGGCTCGAGGGTGACAGCTGCAAGTAGCTTGGCTGCAGCTTGTCTATGGTTGGAGGTGAGGTAGCTTGGCTGCACTATGTTACATGTTGCCAGGGTGGAGGTGAAGTCTCTCGACTCCCTGGAGTGAGTGTGTGTGTGTGTGCTATCAGATAACTAAAGGGTGGAGGCAGCAGGCCTCTATATTCCTTATGCACTGGTTAAGCGCTGCGTGGCTGGTGGGTGGAGGTAGGAGGACCTCTAGAGTCCCTGTTTGAGCAAGACCACCTCAGTCACTAGAATCTAGCTCGGGGGTGACAGTTGCAAGTAGCTTGGTTGCAGTTTGTCTATGGTTGGGTGGAGAGTTGTAGTCCCGAACAGTGTTGCAAGAAACGTCCCCCCCCCCCGGATCAAAACCCTTATCCGCGATCCGTACAGATGTGTGGCAGAAGCGCTATCCAAAACGCATTTTGGAAAAACCGAAACGTGTTTCGCTTCCTATAAATTTCAGGAAGCGTGTGCCCGAAACGCGTTTCGGACAGCGCTTTGGCCGTACGAAGTGTACAGATCACAAGCTTCCTCCATGTTTTTTTTTTGTATCAATTTTTTGAGCGATTCCAAGATGATGATGATCGTGTTGAGATGCCACCCCCATCTGGTCCCTTGGTTCCTAGGTTCCATGGTTCAACACCAATAGCATGGGGTTCGTCTTCATCAGTTTCAGTGCCACAACTTCCACAGGAACCATTTTCTTCATTGCCACCACGTGGAGGCCTGCCGCCATGTTCTCTTCATCGTGGAAGGAGGAGAGATTAGTAGATATATTCACAATTTACAACTTTTGTCATAGATTAATCATTAGACTTGTAGGCTTGTGAATTTGAACCTTTTTGGCTTGGCGATGACCAAGTGACCTATTTTGTAAACATTATTATTTGAATTTTGGACATGACAAATGTTGACAGTTGCTCACTTGCTAGATAAATCATAATATGTTCTATGTTTTATGTTTATAAAAGCTTAAAATTGATGTAAAATTGTAATTGCCAAAATAAGTAGGTTGATGCTCGAAATATTAACAGAGTACATATACATACTAGTAACACAAGGAATCAAGGATGCCATATCAAGCTTGAATGCAAAAATATCATGTTTTCATGTCTGCTACAACTAAATTGGTATTTGGATGTTTGTGAAAATATAAATGCAAAAAAAATAATAAAATAATAAAATATATATATAATATATAATATAATATATATACCGCAGACGCTTCGCTTCCTAGATTTTTGGAAAATGACTCTTCCGCGTCCCCGCTTCCAAAAAACGTCCCTATTTCGTCCCCGCTTCGTGCAATATTGGTCCCGAACTCAGTTGCCCATCTCCACTGAAGTTCCATAATAAGTTATTCTTATGCATAATCTTGTATGGATTTCATGTTAGAGTGTGAATGAATGACATGTTGATCGTTTGCATGACAAATCTTGGTTCACTTGTGTACATATGTTGAATGGCTAGTTATGATCCATATGAGGATGTATTGCTAAGCATGAATGTTTCATGAGATTAATGGCCTTACACTTAACATTATGTTGCATAGAATTGTTCACTTATGATAGTGTTGGGATTGCACTAGTGAAATGCTTACACAATGGAGTCGCTATGGGATGTTTGTCATCTTGTGATGATTGGATGTTAAGTGGTTGAGCAGACCTTGCCATGGGTTGTATGGTTTGTTGTATACCTATTGTGGATAACTCTCATAGTTGCATTCTTTTTACTGAAATATGAGTATCTGCAAGTGGTGTTGAAGCCTTGTTCACTTATTGTTCAGTTGGTAAGGCTGATAAGGTCAAGGGAAGTAGGTTTCCTATTTGTTGGAGAGGTGTTCTACTCTCTGTGTCTTCAAGAAGAATTGCTTATGGAAGTGGTCTTGTTTGGTGGCATTCCTTGAGGGGATGTTTACCCGATTGTTCCTAAGATTTTCTCTAGAGTTCAGTGGCCATAGAGTGCTAATACCAGCGCTTGAAAATACCTGAGAAATCCCTGAAAAATCATGGAAGAAATCAACCCCTGGAACTTTGTAAAAACATTGAAAAATGGTTTAAACTTGAGTTCCTGGACCTCACAGGTCGGAGGTCGGCCAAGCAGGTCAGACCTCGGCAGGTATCCACCCCGACCTATAGCGGGTCAATGTTCAATTGGTGGGAGTCAAGGTGCAGGTGAAGTCGGGAGGTCGGATAGGTCAAGGGTCAAAACCAATCCCAAACCAACATTTTATTGTGCCAAGGAGAGGGTTGACCTCGACTTAGGTCAAAGGTCAGGGGTCGGGCCCAGAAATGGAAATGAAAAAGGTGTGTGCCAGTGGAAATGGCCGACTTCCAATTGGTCGTTTAGCCTGCCCACCACATGGCCTATTCACGATGGCGGTGCCTTCAGTCACCTACCATGTTGACCACTGGGTGGTTTCCACGTGGAGGGGAGGTGATTGTAAAGGTGAGCAAGGCCTATCTTTAGGAAGGCATAACTCTCAATCCGTAAGTCAGATTGAGGCAAAGTTTATATTGTTGGAATCGTCTCCGCGAGACGAACGTAACGATGATGTATAATTGAAGTGTTAAGAAGGTAGGGAAAAGTCAAAAATAGTTGTACTTTGGAAGCTGGATTTGCATAGTAACTACCTCCATGTAACTCTAGTGGTTCAAGAAGTTAGGGAGGGGGTGTTACAGATTGGTATTAGAGCATCTAGGTTCAACACATGGACTGGATGGGCTCTATCATGAGCAAGTTAACAGCAGAGTTCCTGCACAGGATTTCAATATGATTTTGAGAAAATTTACCAAATTGATGTTTGGGTGTTAAAAGTCTGTTGAAATTAATTGGTTGTGATTTCATACGCAGCATAGCGCTGGGGATTAACAAAATTTTAATGTTGATTGATGAACTAACCAATTATGTTGGCTAACATATACATATTTGTTGACTGTGCATGCAAATGAAATAATGCTTGTGGCTTGATTTTGATTAGTATTGATGTGCTAACATGGCCTATTTTGTTACAGACAGACTATTATGGTAGCTCCGTGAGAGCAAGTTCAAGGTCAAGATTTTGTTTATTTGATTATTTGATTTTGTTTATTTGATTGATCAAGGTCTATCTTTAAGAAGGCATAACTCTCAATTCGTAAGTCGGATTGAGGCAAAGTTTATATCATTGGAATCATTGTGACGAGACGAACGTAAAGATGATGTCTAATTGAAGTTTTAAGAAGGTTGAGAAAGGTCAACAAAATTTAGGTCTCATTCCCATAGCTATACTTTGGGAGTTGGATCTGCATAGTAAAGCTCCTTGTAACTTTGGTGGGTTCAAGGAGTTGGGAGGGTGTGTTACAGATTGGTATCAAAGCATCCACGTTCAACACTTGGACTGGATGGGCTCTATCATGAGCAAGTTAGCAGCAAAGTTCCTGCATGGGATTTCAAGATGATTTTGAGAAAATTAACCAAACTAATGTTTAGGTGTTAAAAGTTTGTTGAAATTAACTGGTTGTGATTTCATATGCAACATAGCACTAGTGTTAACAAGATTTTAATGTTGATTAATGAACTAACCAATTGTGTTGGCTAACATATACATATTTAGTGACTATGCATGCAAATGGAATAATGCTTGTGGCTTGATTCTAATTAGTCTTGATGTGCTAACATGGTATGTTTTGTTATAGCCAGACTATTATGGCAACTCCGTGAGAGCACGTGCAAGGTCAAGAATTTGTTTATTTGATTATGATATTATGCACCTAACAGTTGTGTGTGAATGATGGCACATCACAAGCAACAAAGAATTAAAGGATGAGGACAAGAATGGTCCAGTATAGCTCCAATAGGTCACAAGATGGATATGAAGGGGTAGGCATGAATGAGGAAGAAGGATCAGTGGGAAAAAGGGGAGGAGCTAACTCTCCTGACTGGTTGGATACCTTGAGAAGTTTGAAGATTGAGAGAAGAAGCTTCTAGGCAAATACTGAGAGGTTGATAAATGCCCAAGAGAGGCAAGCAGAGGTGAATGCAGTTACACTGCAAATCCTCTCAGACTTACAGAGACAAAAGAAGCATGAGTCGTGGTCTACCCACAAAGCCAAGTTGAGCCCTTTGGGGTCAGAAGAGAGAACAAATGGAGAAAATCGTAGCAGATCTACGAAGAGGCACAGAAGGGAAAGTGAAGACACTGTGAAGGGAAATGAAACTTTAAGTACCCCATAATTGAAGAACTAGCATTCATGGGCATCATTCTAGCAAGCATTCTAGCTCTACTACTAGGGGGCATCATTCTTATCATCATCACCCTCATTTCCATCATTCTCATCATCATTATCAGAGGAAGAGGGGGAGAGGCTATATGCCTGAAGAATTTAAGAAGGCCAAACCACCTACATTTGATGGGGAGGTGAATAAATTTGAAGACACAAAAGCTCGGTTGCTTGGAATGAAGAAGTTCTTCAGAATTCATGACCATTCTGAGAACATGAAGGCAAAGGTAGCTACAACCTGAAAGGAAGAGTAGACATATGGTGGGAAGATTTGAAAAATGTTAAAGGCATAATAGAACAGAGACCGACTTGGAAGGAGTTCGAAAAGCTCTTCAAGGAAAAATATTTATCAAACAGATATTACGATAGCAAGGCAAAGGAGTTTTATGAGTTGAAGTTGGGACAGTTGTCAAATGAAGAGTATATTACCAGATTTCTTGAGTTGTTGAGATATGTGCCATATCTCAAGGATGATAAGACCAAGGTTCAGCAGTTTATTAGTGGGTTGCTTATGTCATTTAGAGACCGCATCATGTTCTATGAACCACATATAGTGGACGATGTCATCAAGAAATTCAAACGTTTTTATGAGCAAGCAAAAAGTAGGCCCGATTTTAAAAGCAAGTGGAAATCCAAGGGCAGTGGGAATGGCAAGAAGGAATGGCCCAAAAGGCTTGTTGGTAAGAAAGAAGACGCGACATCGGCTAGTGAAGGTCGATTTCAACAGAAAATTGGTCAAGGGGAGAAAGGTCGTGCGCAACCACCTGCAGGAGATCAACGCGGGCTTGAGGCAAGGGAGCCACTAAGATGTTGTACGTATGGTGAGAACCACTGAAAAAAGAGATTTCCCATACGAGAAAAGCTCAAGAGCCTAGACCTATAGTGCATAGGAAGCTCATACAGTGGGTGACATAGCGAAAAGCATGCCCAAAATTTATGCAATGGTGGATGATTTCCAGGCAGACCACCAAGCTTCCATCATTAATATGGATGGTAAATTGTCCAACAAAATTATTTCTATTTTAATTGATTTGGGCTCTAACTACAACTATGTCAGTCCAGAGCTCGTAAAAGAGTGTCGGTTGACCAAGGAAATGCATGTAGAACCATGGTCAGTTTAGCTGGCAACAAGAACCAAGAGAAAGATTAATTATTGGGTGAAGCCATGTCCTTTGAAGCTAAACGGCATGCCAGCATTTGCACATCTAAGCATGCTTCCATTGGATATAGATTGGTTATGCAAGCCAAGCGCAACAGCTGGAAGGGATGCATGTTGTTTGCAGTGCAAATTTCTAGTAACAAGAAAGCCAACAACGATACTAAGAATGAGGAGAGTGAGCTACTGAGAAGAGATCTAGTTCTCCAACAGTATGCAGACGTGTTTCCAATGGAGGTCCCTAGATTACCTCCTCACAAGAGAGATATTTCTCTATTGAGTTGGTGCCTGGAGCAACACCAACATGCAAGGCACCATATAGGATGAGCACTGCTGACTTGGTCGAGCTAAAATTGCAGCTAAAAGAGATGTTGGACAAGGGCTACATAATGTCAAGTGTGCCCCCATGGGGAGCACCCGTATTGGTAAAGAAGAAGGATGGCACCCTTAAATTATGCATTGACTACAGGAAATTAAACAAGGTGACCATAAAGAACAGGTATCCATTACCATGGATTGATGACCTGTTTGATCAGTTGCAGGGAGTAACAATCTTCTCCAAGATCGACTTGAGATCAAGGTATCATCAAGTGAGGATCAATCAAGGAGGAAGACATTCATAAGACTGCATTCCGAACAAGATACAAGCACTCTGGGATTGTGGTGGTACTTTTTGGGCTTACTAATGCCCTAGCGACTTTCATGTGCTTAATAAACAATGTTGTGTCCTTATTTGGACAAGTTTGTCATTGTATTTGTCGATGACATGTAGGTGTATTCAAGGACGGAGGAAGAGCATGAGGAGCACTTGGTTGCAGTGCTACATTTGTTGAGAACGCATAAACTCTATGCAAAGCTTATCAAGTGTGAATTCTTCTAGTCACAGATACATTACTTGGGGAACATTGTCTCCAAGGAGGGGATATCAGTTTATTCGAAGAATGTCAAGGCCATCATGGAGTGGCCAACGCCGAAAATGTAAATGAGATCAAATCATTCATGGGGTTAGTAGGCTACTACAGAAGGTTCGTCAGAAACTTCTCTAAGATAAGCCCCCTATCACATCCTGGCAGAGGAAAGGAAAGAAGTTTGAGTGGACAACTAAGTGTGCCACCAGTTTTGAGCAATTAAAGCAGTTGCTCACTAATGCACCAGTGTTGAGGATGGAAAATCAGGCAAGGATTTTGTGATTTTCACAGATGCCTACAAGGAGGGGCTAGGTGGAGTCCTGATGCAAGAAGGACAGGTAGTGTGTGATAGGTCTCGAAAGTTGAATGAGCACGAGGCAAACTATGTGACTCATGATTTTGAGTTAAATGCCATTATTCATGCATTGAAGATGCCTCCTCGACAGAAGATTCGCGTTCATGACAAATCATGAAGGACTAAAGTACCTATTTGATCAACCTAAGTTGAATGCCAGACAAGCTAGGTGGTTGGCTACACCTTGTGAAATGGACTTGTACAATAAAGGCAAAAGAAAACCGAGTTGTTGATGCACTTAGTAGAAGGATTCAGTTGAATCACTTGGCAGCCATAATTTTTTATGGAGTAGACCTGGTAGAGTGGGTCAAACATGCAAGGTAGCATGATGAGAACTATCACCAGACCAAAGAGAATTTACAGTAGAGTACAGAGAATGGAAGAGATGAGGAATATGATCTCATGGATGATGGTTTGATTAGATTCAAGAACAAAATCTATGAATCGAACAGTGATGATTTGAAAAGTCTCGTCATGAGAGAGTTTCGTACAAAGCCTTATTCTGGCCACCCAGGATACCAAAATACTCTCATGGCCATTGAAAAGTTTTAGTTTTTGCCTAATTTGAAAAAGGAAGTGGTTGATTTTGTTGCTAAATGCATGGAGTACCCACAAGTAAAGGTTGAATGTGAGCATCCAGTCAATTTATTGCAGCCCATTCCCATTCTGGAATGGAAATGGGAGGTGATCTCCATGGATTTCATCACAGGTTTGCCTAGAACCTCTAGGCAACATGATGCAATTATGGTGGTTGTTGACAGATTGAGAAAGGTAGCTCATTTTATAGCAGCCAAGTCCACCAACTCGGCTAGTGAGGTGGCACAAATCTTCATAAAGGAGATTGTGAGACTGCATGGAGTTCCCAAGAAGATTATTTTAGATCTAGATGCCAAGTTCACTTCCAAGTTTTGGAAGGAACTATTTGCAGGAGTGGGGATTGAATTAGCATTCAATACAGCATATCATCTACAGACGAATGGGCAAACAGAGACGGTAAATCAAATCCTCGAGGACATGTTGAGGATGTATGTAATGCACCAACAAAAGAAGTGGGAAGAGTATCTCTGGAACTCTGTAAAAACGTTGAAAAATGGCTTAACTTGAGTTCCTAGACCCCACGGGTCGAAGGTCGGCCAAGTTGGTCGAACCTCGGCAGGTATTCGCCCCAATCTACAACGGGTCAACCATGTGATTGGTGGGAGTCGAGGTAGAGGTGAAGTCGGGAGGTCAGAGAGGTCAAGGGTCAAAACTGATCTTGACCCAGCATTTTATCGCACCAAGGGGAGGGTTAACCCCGACTTAGGTCGGAGGTCCGGGTCAGGCCCAGAAATGGAAATGAAAAAGGTGTGTGCTAGTAGAAAGGGTCGACTTCTAACTGGTTGTTTAGCCCACCCGCCACGTGGTCTGTCCACAATGGCAATGCCCTAGTCACTTGCCACATGGACTATTGGGTGGTTGCCACGTGGAGGGTAAGGTGATGTGGAAATGTGAGTATGGCCTATCTTTAAGAAGGCATAACTCTCAATCTATAAGTCAAATTGTGGCAAAGTTTATATTGTTGGAATCATCTCGACAAGTTGAACATAACAATGATGTCTAATTGAAGTTTTAAGAAGGTCGGGAAAAGTCAAAAAAATTTAGGTCTCGTTCCCATAGTTGTACTTTGGGAGTTGGATTTGCATAGTAACTACCTCCTCGTAACTCTGGTGGGTTCAAGGAGTTGGGGAAGGGGTGTTACAAAGGAAAAGAAATATTTGTGCAAAAAAGATGTGCAAAACTTAAGATAGAATCATGTTTCATATCCCCGTATTTTAAGAGGGATACAGAAGTTATGATTACCCAAAAGTTGTAGTGGGTAAAGAAAAATTGATATCAAGATTAAAAGATGAGAAAAAACCTATAAGAAAAGGCCATGGAGATTGAATAAGTCTAGTCTTCACAAAAGGGACAAGTCGGCAACAACAAAAAATCAAATTCTGTTAAAATTGGCAACTAGGGCCAAATTCCACCTTGGGATAGCTCTCTTGATGTAGATGATGATTGCATTAGATTCCTCTTTTCAAGAGGACCAAGATTGATATAAAGACCATCTCATTTAAACAAGCAGAAGTATGATTTTGAATTTATGTCCACTCATGTACAATTTGTTCAAGACGGCCACATCATCATGTAGGCTCATGAAGCCCAATAGACATGACTCTTCACCCTCATCGACTTAAATACAAGTGTCCTCCCACCTCATTTGGCATCTTCATCGCTCACACATTCTCTCTCCTTCCCTCGTTGGTTCGTACATCATTGGGCATTCTCTCTCCCACGTGTGGCACAAGGAGGACGAGATCACAGGATAGAATTGCACGGCCGAAAATCACAAAAAGTCTGCAATTTGACCAACGTTGATCGTGACCTTCAAGGTATCATTTGACTTTGATTTTTTGGAGTTATTTCTGTCTCAGTAGGCCGCATATTTTGGCATAGAAATCAAGGCATTTTGTGCACTTTGACCACAAACCAATATTGCAAGTTGACCGCAGATTTCATATAGCAGTTTGACCAAGTTTGACCGTTGACTTTGTAATTGTTTTGGGTTGACTTTGACTTCCTGATCAGACTGAATTTGACTGGGGAAGACCAAGTTGTTTTGAGGACATTCTATTGCTACTTTGACCAGTGTTGACTTTTCTGGTTAGCGCTGAAGTTTGACTGCAATTCACTGCAAAAATATACAAGGTTGTTTTGGCTTTGAATTGGGCAAGTTAATTTGACTTTTGTACTCTCTCTCTCTCCCTACTAAACATTTGATATAATAATAAGATCTAATCAAAGGGTTTTCCCCACATTGGGGTTTTTCCTTGGCATCCACCAAATCTGTTGTCCTCTTGTCTTGGCTTGTCTTCTGCATTTTGTTTCATGTTCTATCTGCTTTAATGTCAATGTGATTATTGTGATTACTGTTGGAAATTGTTATTGGGTTGCTAAGAAACATTGAAGTAATTGTGCTAAAGCATAGAATGTACCATTGTTAACTAGAATTAAATGGTATTAGAGCACAGGTGAAGACAAAGCCCGAGCAAGAGAGAGAAAAGCAATCATTAAGGAAAGTTGTTAGAAAATAATATTGGTCTAGCTTCAATGGCTTCTACATCCTACTTCAAATTTGAGGATAAGCTCAAGGACAAATTTGACTACCATGCATGGAAGATGACTTTGCACCTGACTTTGGAAGGGCATGATACTATGTAATTGTGCTAAGCATAGAATGTACCATTGTTAACTAAAATTAACATGGTATTAGAGCACAGGTGAAGACAAAGCCTGAGCAAGAGAGAGAAAAGCAATCACTAAGGAAAGTTGTTAAAAAAGAATATTGGTCTAGCTTCAATGGCTTCTACATACTACTTCAAATTTGAGAATAAGCTCAAGGAAAAATTTGACTACCATGCATGGAAGATGACTTTGGACCTGACTTTGGAAGGGCATGGTACTATGTAAAGGGGAGAGTGGTAGAGCCTCCTTCAAATGCACCTGTTGCTGCAAAAACAAAGTACAAGAAAGATGAGGTCAAAGCTAAGAGAATTATCATAAACTCCATTCAAAAGCATTTGGTTGCCTATATTTCTGATTTGGAAACATCTAAGGAGATGTATGACAAGCTGGTTGGGATGTTCAAAATGAACAATGCAAATCAAATCCTCTTTCTCAAGAACAAGTTGAAGGACATAAAAATAGACAAAGGGGAGTCTATCCAATCCTACTTCATGAGGATCACACAAATCAAGAATGACCTTCTATCTATTGGAGAAGTTGTTTCTAACAAGGAGCTTCTCTCATTGCACTTGGAGGCCTTACAAGAGCATGGGATGTGTTTAACACCACCATCCTCAACAATGACAGGGTTCATGGTTTCGATGAATTATTGGCTAGATGCACTCAAGAAGAAACAAGGATGATGGAGAGAGATATGCCTTCAAATGGAAATGATCTTACTACTTTCTCTGCTCATGCTAAAAGAAAGAACAATGTTGGTCCAAGGAAACAAGGTCAAGGATTTAAGCAGGGATTCAAAAAAGGAAGAAAAGGAAGGTGCTACAATTGCAACAGGTTTGGCCACTATGCTAGAGAGTGTCCTCATAAGAAGGATACTCCAAGGGATGATGACAACAACAGCCACAACAATTACAAAGGAAATGGCAATCAAAGGAACAACAAGTTCAATAATAAAGGAAAGAGGAATGCTCCCTCTGCCTAATATGGAAATGGTCGACCTCCCAAAAGATCAAGAAATTCCAGGTACGAGGAAAGTAATGTTGTAGAAAAAAATGAATTTTATCTTATTTTCGCTTTATCTATTGCCTCTCTTTCAGATATGTTGCATCATTCGTTAATTGATAGTGGAGCCTCAAGGCACTTCACTGGTTATAAAGAGGCCCTCTCAAATTTGATTGAAAAGAAGACTAATGAAGAGATCATACTTGGAGATAATGCCACCTATCCCATAAAAGGCATAGGTATTGTCACTCTTCACTTGAATCAAAGTCAAACCATTCATCTACAAGAAGTATTGTATGTGCCTGATTTGAAGAAGAACCTAGTATCTATTTCTGTGATGGAAGATAAAGGCTTCAAGGTAGCATTCATTGATGGAAAGGTACATATTTGGCAAAGAAACCCTAAAGATGCATTTATATTTGGATTTAGGTTGATTGTCTTTATCAAGTTGGAGGAAGTCCTTTGGGAGCCATGTCTTGTGATACTTCTCTTCAATCTGAATTATGGGATCGAAGATTTGCCCACCTTCATTACAAACCCTTACCTTGGGTAAGGAAGATGGTCACAGATATGCCCAAATTGAACAGGAATCATGAAAGAGTTTGTTAGGGTTGTGTAGCTGGGAAACTTACAAGGGGACCATTCCCTTCAAGTGAAAGTCAAACATTTGGTATTCTTCAACTGGTCCATTCTGATCTATCTGGTATGTTGTCTGTAACATCATTGGGAGGATACTTATATTATGTTATCTTTGTGGATGACTTTTCTCTCAAAACATGGATCTATTTCTTGAAGAAGAAGGATGAAGTGTTCAAATGGTTATATTCTTTCAAAGCTTTGGTGGAGAATCAAACAGGAAAGAAGATCAAAATATTAAGGACCAACAATCGAACCGGATATGAATCAAATGAATTCAATGACTTTTGCAGGGAGGTTGGCATTAAGAGGGAGACAACCATTGCATACACTCTTGAGCAAAATGGAGTTGTTGAAAGGAAGAATTGAACAATCATGGAAGCCACATGTGCCATGCTCCATGATCTAGGTCTACCAAATTTCTTATGGGGAGAAGTTGCCAATACTGCCTTCTATGTTCAAAATAGGTATCCACATCAAGCATTGGATTTCAAGACACTTAAAGAAGTTTTCACTGGTAAGAAACATGGCGTTGCTTATTTTAGAATATTTGGTTGTCCCATGTATTTTCATGTGCCTAAAGAGAAGAGAAACAAGTTAGGAGCATGCAAGAAGAAAGGAACATTTGTGGGCTATAGTGAAAATTCAAAGGCATATAATATCTATGTTCCTGGTCAATGAGATGTGGAAGTAAGCCATGATGTGACATTCGATGAAGACACCACCCTTGGGAAAGCTAAATATCTCCCTATTCCAGGAAAAGATAATGATAATGCAGCAGATAAACAAGTTGAATCCTCGGTAGATGACTCTATGCCCGATGTTGAAGGCCCAATGGATCCCATTGATCCACCACATGGTGATCCCCCTACCTCAAGAAAAAGACCTTTGTGCCTCAAAGATACTCTCAAAGATGTTGAAGGACATGTTGCTCCAAGAGGGACATTTTGTGAAAGTAAGAATTCAAACAAGTATCAAGGGTACCTTGTTGCTTTTAGTATTATTGTTCAATTTGAGCCATGTACATTCGAAGAAGCCATAAAGCACCAACTCTGGAAGGATGCGATGAATGAGGATCAAACATGAAGAAAGATGTTTAGGACGTGGTTCCTAGGCCCAAGGACCAAGGTCTAATGCATTACTTCCTAGGCCTGGAGGTCTAGCAAAAGCCAGGTGAGATTTTCCTTTCTCAAGGAAAATACATCGTGAAGTTGCTCAAGAGATGTGGAATGGTGGATTGCAAGCCTGTGTCTACTTCGATGGAACTCAACTGCAAGAAGCTATGTGGTAGTGTTGTTGGGCCAAAATTGGCCCTAATATTCTTGGTAAACTCTCGTCCTGACATATGCTTTGTTGTGAATACGTTGAGTCAATTTATGGTCAACCCTCATCACATACATTAGATTGTTGCTAAGAATCTCTTGAGATATCTCCGGGGCACAATCAATTATGGTCTGAGATACACTGTTGGGAATTTGAGGCTACATGGACATACAGATGTTGACTGGGCTAGCAGTGTGGTGGATCGTAAGAGTATGTTTGGATGTTGCTTCTTATTAAGGTCTGCTTCAATTTCTTGGATGAGCAGGAAGCCGAAATCGGTTGCTCTAAGCACCATCGAGGCCAAAGACATTGCATCAAGTATGGCCTGTTGTGAAGTTGTTCAGTTGAGGAAGCTCTTCAATGAGCTATTTGAGCACGTGTTGGATACCACATGATCTTCTGCGACAACCAGAGTGGGATTCGCCTTTCAGAGAATCTTGTGTTCCACGACCGCTCCAAACACATTGATATCAGGTACCACTTTATCTGGGATATGGTACAGTGAGGAGCAATAAGACTCCAACACATCGGGACTAATGAGCAAGTCGCAAAAAATTCTTAACCTTCTGAGAGAGACTTGGCGTCGTGGAAAGACCCTCCCATGAGGGTCCCGCTTGAGTTGGACATTGAGCTCTAGGAGCTCCTAGGGGCTTGGGGTACTTCTTAGAGATATGAACAACCATAAGGTGAGTGGTTCACCTTCCCCTATCGGTGTGTTGTATACATGGTGAGTGGTTCACCTTCCCCTATGATACCCCATGATGGTTGACATGTGTGTAGGGTGAGTGGTTCATCTTCCCCTATGATTGACAGATGCATAGGATGAGTGGTTCACCTTCTCCTATGGCATATGAGCAGGATGAGTGGTTCACCTTCTCTTGTTGATGCCCCAACATACATCTTAACCATGTAGTCCGGGACTCATGGGAAGTACCTCTCATCTGGCCAATGAGTTGGGAAAAGTGGATAGGGACCATAGCACTACCGATGGACGCATTGTGTACTGTTGTACTCCCTATGTTTAGGATGCATGGTGTTCAACCACTTGATCTGGGATCAAGTATGATTGAGGTTCTACCTCTGGGCTGAACTTTTTCAGTAGAGAGTGGTAAGCTCTTGTGACTCACTCTTGATCGATTCTTCTTCATTATTCATATCAGTGTTCAACAAAGCAGAGATGAGATACAGAGATGGTTCATGACGACAGGATGGCATCATGATCGATGATGATGGATGGATTGACAGATGGAATTCTCCCTAGTTGAGAGGAAGTGTTAAAATTGGCAACTAGGGCCAAATTCCACCTTGAGATAGCTCTCTTGATGGAGATGATGATTGCATTAGATTCCTCTTTTCGAGAAGACCAAGATTGATATAAAGATCATCTCATTTGGACAAGCAGAAGTATGACTTTTGAATTTATGTCCACTCATGTACAATTTGTTCAAATCAGCGACATCATCATGTAGACTCATGAAGCCCAATAGACATAACTCTTCACCCTCATCGACTTGTATAAATACAAGTGTCCTCCCACCTCATTTGGCATCATCATCTCTCACACATTCTCTTTCCTTCCCTCATTGGTTCGTACATCATTGGGCATTCTCTCTCTTCCATGTGTGGCACCAGAAGGACGAAATCACAAGACAAAATTGCAAGGCCGAAAATCACAGAAATTCTGCACTTTGACCAGTGTTGACCGTAATCTTCAAGGCATCAGTTGACTTCGATTTTTTGGAGTTATTTATGTCTCAATAGGCCGCATCTTTTGGCATAGAAATCAAGGCATTCTGTGCAGTTTGATCGCAGACCAATATTGCAGGTTGACAGTAGTTTGACCAAGTTTGATGGTTGACTTTGTCATGGTTTTGGGCTTACATTGACCTCCTGATCAAGCCAAATTTGACTAGGGAAGACTGAGTTGTTTTGAGGACATTCTATTGTTGCTTTGACCAACGTTGACTTTTCTAGTTAGGGCTGAAGTTTGACTATAGAAATTTGCAGGGTTGTTTTGACTTTGAATTGGGCAAGTCAATTTGACTTTTGTACTCTCTCTCTATTGAGCATTTGATATAATAATAAAAAGATTCAATCAAATGGTTTTCCCCACAAAGGGGTTTTTCCTTGGCCTTCGCCAATTCTGTTGTCCTCTTGTCTTGGCTTGTCTTCTGCATTTTGTTTCATGTTCTATAAGCTTTTACTATGAATGTGATTATTGTGATTGCTATTGGAAATTGGAAATTGTTATTGGGTTGTTAAGGAACATTGAAGAAATTATGCTAAGCATAGAATGTACCATTGTTAACTAAAATTAACAGGTTCCAATGGCAGTGTTCCACGGGACTACGTCCCCCCACCAAGGAAACGTGATTCCTCGCTCCCTTGCGCTTCGGGGAAGTGGGGATGTTTAGGGATTGTTTCCTAACGTTCCAAAAAAAAAGAAATGTGCGGAAACTCAAAAGGGGGTTGTTTCCTCCCAAAAAAAAGAAATGTTTCCTTCGTTTCCCAAAAAATCGAGGTCAAATAATTTTTAAAAAGTCAAATTCCAAATTTTTTATAAAAAATGATTAATTATAAACATTTTATGAAGGGGCGGAAGGGTTTTTTAATTTTTCGTTGTTTCATAGATTCCTCAGAGTCATCACCGCTGCACTCGAATTGGCTCTCTCAACGTTCACCACACTCCTGCTGCATCTTAGTTCTCCAACGGCAACACAGTGACAGCGCATTCTTCACTCTAGCATCGATTGCATCTCCAATGACAGTCACATACTCCAGGCTCCAGCACGTTCTTCAATTCAAAAGCACATACTCCAAGGCATACTCCAACGGCCATCCTTCAGCGATTCAAGAACCCTGCAAGGAATCGTCCTAGCAACAAAGGAGGGTGAGTTTGAAGGGAACTTATTTTTATGTAAATTCCAAGTGTGCAACAGATAGGTCTTTTGATTCAAACAATCTACCATTTGCAGAGGCCCAAAAATCTATATCTGAAAAATGTGATCCAAAACTACTTCCCAAAAGTCCCAAAATCTACTAACCAGAATCTATAGCCATACTCCACTTTTCTGAAGCAATTTCTCCCCGTTATTCTACTGATATCATTTTTTTTTTCTTATGAATTTGTTGCCCTGTTTCAACATTCTGCTATTGCAGAGACATCTTTGAAATCAGTGATGTCAGCGTCTTATCTTTATGGTCTTGTGGAAGGAAATCCGCAGGTGCACCATAGACATCGTGGAATGCTTTGCCTATTGGTGTATCACTAATAGAATGTTTCCACCACCTTGTACACTCAATCTCAAAGCATTTATCACAGTCCTGGAATGACCAGGTTCTATATCTTGATTGACCTTGCAGGCTTGCCCTTATCACAACTACATATTGTTTATCATTTTAGAATTTATGAAAATTTTGCATAAAACCTTATTTATTGTTTTAACTTTTAAATCAATTCAAAAACCTTGTTGCAGCCTACAGTTTACAACTATGAGTTGTACTAGGAATAGTGATAATGAGTCACATGATGCACAAGAAGAAATTGAAAGCAGTCACAAGAGGGCAGGAAATCAGAATAGGCCTTTGCATGGCGTAGATTCTGAAGGCCCACCAAAAGATCTGGCAAAATTTGCAAAGGGAACATTTAATCCTCTAAAACCGCTTCTAATCTATGTAACCAAACAACTAAAAAAAAAGTCCAAACGTTGGTGGTGGCTCATGTGATTGGGTCTGCAATATTTGTGGGCATCACTTTGTTGGCAGCTATACCAGGTTGAAGTAACATATTTTGGCTATTGCAAGCAAAAGAGTCAATATATGTCCCTCGGTGAACCTAAACCTAACTCAAAGAGAGCAACTTTGGAGGCTAGAAAGGGCAGCCAGTGGAAAAGGATTGTTTTTTAGCAAAAATGTTGATCCATGCACAAATATGCCTCCATCCAGTATCAAAAAAGACAAAGGGTTCTATTGGTACATCTCATTCCTGTGCAATGGGTGCTACGGTGACTGGGATGTACATTGTTCTAGATCGAGAAGACACAAATGATGCAATTGGAAGATTTCTTTTTGCCAATGGAATTCCCTTCCATGTTGTTCGTTCTCCTTATTACAAGAAAATGGTACAAGAAATTGTAAAAATAGGGTCTTGACATGTACCACCCGGAGAACATAAGCTAAGAACAACAATTTTAGATAGACAAGTGTCCAAAAATAATGTGCAAAATGAGAGTGAGACAAGCATGGTTCAAGCTTGGTTTCTCTATTGTTATGGAAGATGGACTAACATCCAAAAACACCCACTAATCCACATCACAATGACATCTGCAGAAGGTCCATTCTTTCTTAAAGTCGTTGATTGTTCTGGAAAGCGCAAGGATGCATCTTTCCAATTTGAGCTTCTTCGAGAAGCTCTAGAGGATGGTGGGGTTGATAGTGTGGTGCAAATTGTGACAGATGCAACAGCAGTTTGTAGATCAATCGGGTTATTGAGTCAAAGCGGGTATCAACATAATTTTTGACTCCTTGTTGTGTGCATGCACTCAATAATGCACTGAAGGACATTGGCAAAATTCAATGGATATCAGACTTGATGAAAACTACTAGAGATGTGTAGATGTTTATCTGCAACCACCACAACTCCTTGACCATGCACAGGGCTTACACAAGGAAGGAATTCCTCAAGCCCACTGATACTAGATACGCTAGCTATTTTCTCTTATTGGAGAGGATGCTAGAGGTACAAGCACCACTACAATCCTTGGTTGTGAGTCCAAAGTGGGGAAGGTGGTCAAAATCAAAGACAGAGTTGGGGAAGAAGGTCAGGCTTCAGGTGTTGGGCAATGATTGGTGGGAAGATTGTTCTTATTAGGTGTCGTTCTTGGTCCCTATTGTGTAGGTCATTTGTTACACTGATTCTGATGCTCCTAGTCTTGGAGAAATCTTCGAGACCTTTAATAGCATGTTGGGTCGTGTGAAGGCAACCATTCAACAGAGGAAGCCCTAATTAGAGTTCTATACATCCCAAATTCGACCCTTCATTCAGCATAGTGGGATCACATAACACACCTTTGTACATGCCAGCATATGCATTAAACCCAAAATGGTATGTTGAAAGGCCTGGGAGAGTGCCTCCTATTGATGACCCCGAGGTAAAGAATGGCTTCCTAGATGCAATTGCAAAGATGTACAATGAGGAGGAGGGGCCTGTTGACCACTACGTGTCAACTACCCATAGCAGTACACTCCCTTTTTCGCAAAAGGGATAGCGCTTGAGCGACGTGTCCGTGCCTGTCATCATCAGCCCGATCATATCGTTTTGTAAACCCAGTCTGCATGTATAAATTGTAAATAATCTTAGCAGAGTTGAGTCATGTATGTAAATTGCCTAGGTGGACCTAATTTTCTAGTGATAATCTACATTCCGGAAGGTTTTTTGTCTCATCGATCCATGATCGGCAGAGTTTTCCTTCAACCTAAACCCAAAGCCGAAATAAATTTTGTCATCAAAATCTTAGGGGAATCCTAGTGCGTTGATCTGCTAGATTATATTTGGTCACAGAACTAGGTGGTCTATGAGGGTCTATGTCAAATGGGTTTTCCCCTTTTGAGACGTAAAATTGTAAAAGTCATGATGTAATGTGTCTTGAGGGTTAGAAAACGTTTTAAATCCCCTCATAAGTCCTAAGTCCTAGGTCCTAGGTGATTTTTCCAAAGGCTAAGTTCGACGATCCATTTAATAGCAAAAAAAAAAAAGGGCTAAACAAAAATATAACTAAACCTAAACTAAATAAAAACTAAAGTTTAAACCTTTTTATATTTTTTATGAAATTTTTTATTTTTATTTTTCTTTTGAATAAAAATCAAAACAAACAAAATAAAATAAGATG
>APFE030636804.1:206860-219331 GCA_000404065.3 Pinus taeda
CATTGACAATGTCTTGTAAAGAAGTGAAAGAATCTTCAGGACAATTATTAAACCAATTCAAAGCATCACCCTCTAAAGAAAAAACAAAAAGACGCATTTTGACATCTTCATGATTACACTGAGGGGGTCTAAAATATTTGATCATTACATGAGTAAACAAGCCTAGATGTCTTTTAACAACGACCGAATCACCATTTGAGAAAAAAGGTAATTTAGAAATGGCCACTTCCGGAATATCATGGAGATAATCAGTAAAATGACATGGTTTAAACGAATAATCCATGATGAATAATGAGGGACCAAATGGATGATAGAAAGAGATCTCTGCTCAAGAAAATTAACAAATGAAAGAAGTGGAGTCACCACTTGAACAATGAACCTAATTCTAGGATCCAAAAAGCAACCAACAAGCAGATGTGAAGGAGGCTTCTTGTCTGGGAAAAATAAGAAAATGGAGTCGCCACCCAAACAAGAAACAAACCGAAGAGAAGTTGTTGATATGACGAAAGGTAAGGTGATGAAAAGATCAAAAGATGCCAAAGAATGTTGGCCGTTTGACAGGCTAATGAATGGCGTAAAAGATGAGATGATGCCAAAAAATTTTGACTCTGCCAGCTCAAATGGAAAATAAGAAAGAAGAAATAATGATGAATGTCGAATAAACCAAGGACAGAGAAAACTCTGTCCCCGGCAACGGCGCCAAAAAATGTTGTTGTTGCCAGCTCAAACGAATGATAGAAAGATGAACAATGAATGATAAAAAGTCGTTGAAACACCGAGAATAAAGTATCCCCAGCAACGGCGCCAAAAAATTGTTTCTTCGCGTCTCCCAACCCAACTGGTCCACAGTTGGTCATCCATTTTGCCATAGGGTCTACCCCCCTTAGCCGCGGGAGACAGGCTTAAACGAAGGGATCGGGGATCAGGGTGACAGCCCCCAATCTGAGCGTTGTCGTGACAATCCGTGCGACACCAGGGCCAAAACTTCGAAGACAATTTGTTCAATTTGCATCTCTTAGTGGCCCCTTCAACACCCGTGGTGCTTGGGTAGACCGCTTAGATCTAGGCCAAGATGACTCGACTGGTTGGTGGAGGATGCATGGGGATGGTGCTCGAAAGCTCAAACATCTAGCTATGTGTTTATTGTCTCAGATTGCTAGCTCCTCTACAACAGAGAGGATTTGGTCCACATATAGCTTCATCCACTCTATCAAGAGGAACAAGCTTACCTCTAGAAGAGCAGAGAAGTTAGTTGTTGTGCACAATGCCCTATGTCTTGAGCATATGAAGACACCTGAGTATTTGAAGGAACCAACAACACGATGGGATGATCCAAAGGATGATGCACAGGTAGATATGGAGGAGGGGCTTGATGAGACATAGATGGAGTTGGTTGGTGTGCCACTTAGCATGTTTGAGAATGCAAGTGATTCTGATTCAAATGTTCACATGGTTGATCTTGATTTATTCATGCAATAACTGGATGCAGAGACTAGTGGGGCATTATCTTGAGCAATTATGCTCAATTGTCATTTGATGTGTTCTTATGATATCTTCTTTTCTATTTCAGACTTCAGTTGTAGAGTTTAGTTTGTTTTGAATCTTGATATATGATATATTACACTTGACTCTATAAAAATTTGAATCTTGATGTATCAGACTTGACTTTTATTTCAGTATTCAATATTCAAAGTTGGAACTTCAATATGGTTTAAACTTTTATTTACAATTACATGTACAATTGTATCATGCTTTTCACTTTAAATTTGTTTCATTTATATGATTCCTCGATTTATCCTTCATTGTGTAAGTGTTCTATAATGATAAAGAGAGTAAATTAAAAAATTTCAATAATATATTTATAATTTTTTAGTATTTTTATTTTACTATTTTTGCTCGGGTCCCTTGTGTTAAAGACCCCAACATCCCCCCTCGTTTCCTAAAAATTGGTGGGGAACTTTTGCACAGGCCACTCCTGCTTTCCCCGCTCTTTCATCCCCACATCCCAAAGACTTGGTGGAACATTGTCCATGTTGAAAAATCTAGGGCATCAATAGATAGGTAATCTCTCTATTATGATAATTGCTTGTGAGTGTATTTTTACTTCCTAATTATGATCTTCTCTTCTTGAATTATTATTGTGTTTTTTCCATCAAGGCAATTACCAATTCATAAACAATAAGGAGACAAGAGACACAATATATTCAGTATTCAAAGTTGGAACTTCAATATGGTTTAAACTTTTATTTACAATTACATGTATGATTGTATCATGCTTTTCATTTTAAATTTGTTTCATTTATATGATTCCTCAATTTATCCTTCATTGTGTAAGTGTTCTATAATGATAAAGAGAGTAAATTAAAAAATTTCAATAATATATTTATAATTTTTTAGTATTTTTATTTAACTATTTTTTCGTCGGGGGTCCCTTGTGTTAAAGACCCCGACGTCCCCCCTCGTTTCCTAAAAATTGGTGGGGAGCTTTTGCATAGGCCGCTCCTGCTTTCCCCGCTCTTTCATCTCCACATCCCAAAGACTTCGTGGAACATTGTCCATGTTGAGAAATCTAGGGCATCAATAGATAGTTGATCTCTGTATTATGATAATTGCTTGTGAGTGTATTTTTACTTCCTAATTATGATCTTCTCTTCTTGAGTTATTATTGTGTTTTTTCCATCAAGGCAATTACCAATTCATAAACAATAAGAAGACAAGAGACATAATATATAGGCTATCATCCAAGGCCAAAACCTCTCACTCTTTGAGAGGAAAACCCAAACAAATTCTTCTTATAAAACCTTCAATTGACGAATACCAAGACCCTTGACACTAGAGCCCTTCCAAGACCAAGTCACTAGCTTCCTCTTCGCCCTTGGATCAACGTTGCCCTTCTTTTCGCTCTTCACAACTTCCTACTTATAGGTTTGTGGCCCTTTAGAAACCCTAGATCTGATTTGGCTTCTCAAATAGAATCCTCCTTGAGAGAGACTCTTCTATTTCTAACACGGCTTCCTTTAGCGAAGGTTTTACCCAAACAAGATCACCTTTTATGTGACTGCAATCCTTCGACCTCCTCTTGACAACTTCAGAGCTGCTACCTTCGCACTTGTGAGGGTAAACAAGCCCAAAATAGTCCCAAAATGATGACCCTCTCCTTCGCTATCCTTCCTTCCTTCTTCGTTGGCTTTAAGGCTCTTTCCAAGATGATTTACACACTTGATATTAGAGACTTGCTTCACCGTGTTGATGTCCTCCAAATGATGTCGAGCACTGCTATATATAGTCGTTTTTCGATGACAGTTAGGTCGACATGATCCCTTGGAGTAGGACGACTTCATCTTCTAGATTTATCCTTTCATTGTAGGCCGACTTGATTGAGGGCTACTGACAAGGTCTTGGAGGGTCATTTACAAAACCAGTATGACTCTTTACAATGTGTAACATGGCAATGACTCTTTAGACTTTCATGACTACATGACCAAATCCCTAAGGGCTCACAATGGGAGCCTTAACTAAAAATAAAATCTCTTGCTCATGAAATGCATGATGTAAGCATTACAATAATTTTATTTTTCTTCTTTACATCTTTTACATAAAATCATAATTACATGTCATTGTAAAGACCGAACCTAGTTACACTTTTCAATGGTCCAATGGTTCTAAGAACATCATAAGGTTCTTCAACAAGAATGGTTGAAAAGTTTCCCTACTCCCCGAAGTAGAAGAAGACCAAGTCAGGAAGATCCTCTAGGTCAATCCTTAGCTCGAAATGCACTCCAACGTGGGCTAATGCAGGTGAAAACCATAAGGAGTAATTATCAAAAGGAAGGATAATCTAAACTAGTTCCCATCTGTCTCAAATAGGATGTGCAGCTTTCTATTGGCTGTTGTACATACAAAAGCATCTTTAAATAATGTTGCAACTTCCTTGAAATAAGCACTGAAACATAATGCTTCCAGCATGGCTAAAAGAAAGGACCGTTATTTAAAAAGCTTCTTCAAAATCATTTTTGGCGAAGAATGGTTTTTGGTCTCTTGCTCCAGCCCGTTCCATACATTCCCAAACAGCCTCTTTCAAAATGGAATGACCTCTTAAGCACAAAATGGGACATATCAGGAGTTTCCTGCAAAATTAAGAAGACTGAATTCACCTAGTGAATGCTAGATCAAATGATGAAGGATAGGCATTCGTGTAGAAAATGCAATCAACAATGAAAGAACTTGAGAACACAATATAAGTGATGCCTTAATTCAATCACCAGAAAGATATTGGCTCAGGGGCTCAAATGATTGAGACAAAAATTTCAAATGCTCAAAAAATAAAAGATCTTGAAATCTTGAGTTTCAATGGCTAAATTTTGACAAGCTAGTGAAGATCAAGCATCAAATTAATAGATGTCATATCAGACCTAGCCCACTGGAACATTTGATGGAACAGTGGGAGAATGAAATAAAAGGCTCTGGCTATTGAAACAACAGGTTATATGGGAGGATCTTCGAGGTGATGATTTAGATACTGCAATTTACATTGTACAGTCAAATTCCAGCATAGAGTCATTTGTCGATCTCAATATTGTTGAAAAAGGTAACTAGGTTCGGTCTTCATAAATGTATTTGAGTCACTATGTAATGTACTTGTCAAAAGAATAAAGAAAAAAACATATTATTGTATCAATGGCTTATTAAAACATGGGTTTCATGCTTGGGTCATCATTATATTAGTCAAAGTCCCCATTGTGGCTTTGGAACGATGTAAAAAGTTTTATTATTGAATAAAATATGATTTATGTAACCTCCACACCAAGTCGGCCTAAAGGACACCTATTCAACCTCACTTGGAGCCTATAAAAGGAAGGAGATCGAATTCATTTGGAGTATCTCATCTCAAGCCAGTTTGATATCTCTCTAGAAGCTAGAAAAAGTGCGAAGTGGATTAAGGAAGCCAAAAGGAGTATGAGTTGGGTCAAGGTCAAAGAGAAGGAAGAAATTGAAATTTTGGTGCTACTCTCTCTCTCTTTCGTACCCTAGTTTGGGAGATCAAAGTCTTCCAAGTGTTGCTGCTGCCTGATGCCGTAAGTTGCTGCATAGTTGAAGATGCTGCAATGGAAGTGTTGCTACAAAGGGGTCGAAGATATGGAAGGGATGACTTGGTGTGGAGGGAAGGTTTGGTCTATATCTAGGTTAAAGAGTCTCAAAGAAAACTATTGAAGGAAGATAATTTTTCACTGGGTTTTCCCCTCGAAGAGGGTTTTGCCTGGGCATAGTGCCTACATCTTGTGCCTTGTGTTTTCGTGATCTTCATACACACATAATATGGTAATTGCTTGATGAAAGATAAGATAATAAATAAGTAAAAGAAGCCAACATAACTCACATGTAATTATCAAGAAAGAGGAATCAAACCCTAATCTACTTGCATTGATTTCTCACGAAATATAAAGTTTAGAGCACATTAAGGCCTCCTGTAATGAAAAGCTATCAAAAATCTCATTTTCAAGCCACCAAATACTGATTTTTTCAGTTCACTCATATGGGTAATCAAGGTTTTCAGGGGTTTGAGATAGGGTTTCAAATCTGTGTCATCTCTATCGGGCAAACTTTGTGATTCATATTTTGGAAGATTTCGTGGGCTATGATTTTCTGAGAATCACAGCACTTGTTCTCTCAAAGATATGCCCTCAATTTCTGAAACTTGCAGCCATTTTATGCCATTGCCTTTGATAATCAGTTTTCCTTTGAAGCATATTGGATTTTTGAATTCTCCGAGGCATTTTAAAGATCATTATGAAAAACATCTTAAGATATTCTTGAATCTCTGGCACCTTAATGATGCTCTAAGACAAAGGTCTCTTTTGAATGTTTCTAACTCAGGAATACGCGAGTCTTCTGTGCCAAAGAAAAATATATATTTCAGGCAAAGAAACAAAGAAGATTGCTGGTGGTTTCCTGATCGCTAATAGGAAAAAAGTAAAGCAGGGAAACTCCACTTCAGCGCTTATTCCAGATTACCTTGACTAGAAACTTATTCACAAAGTAACTGAAACAAGTATCTCCAGTGCTTCCTCTCAACAACTGAAAGCTGGTCGCTTGACAGAAGATTTTACTCCTATCTGGTCATTTTCCTTGTCATTTGTAAGGGGGAGTTTGAAGGTGAAATCAATGCTACCAGAACTGAGCAATGAAAGTCTTGAGAGTGCACTGAATAGACTTGTTAATGAAAGTACGAAGAATTTTGGCCAAGCAGTAGTGGAATATTTAACTAAAATGGGAACGACTAGAGCATTGACTTAATCACAGAAAAATGCAGCTTTGACTAAGGCATATTCAGACAAACAAATTTATATTGCTCCAAAAATTAGAGACCGAGAAACATCAAGTTTCAATGGTTAGTCTTTAACAAGCTGGAGAGGATCAAGCTTCAAAATAAACAGACATCCTAACAAGCCTGACCCAGTGGGATGTTCAATGGAATAAAGGAGGGCTATGAAATTCTAATGCTTTAGACAGTCAATTTGTTAGAAATAGTATGGATATCATTATGTGTGATTAACATTCTAAAACCCAGAGCATAATAATCACACATAAGAAATCTAACTAAGTGCACAAGCTATGTAAGGGTACAATTAACCCTTAAGGCAATATCAGTAATGATATTTTTCTCTCAACTTGCTTGTGTACAAATGAGACTTAAGCCTAAATATATATAGGAGTTTGGTTGTTAGTCATATCCCTTAACCACAAGTGCGCAACCCGTGGGACCCTTAGGGACCCCACTAGCACCAAGTGTGGTCACAATTCGCAAGATAACCACACAAGATATGTGAAATTTGAATTTAACCCACCAAGACCACAAGGGCACCTCTTAACTACTTATGACAAAAACCAAGATTCTTCAAAATATCTTCAATATTCCCCTTCAGATTGACTTGGGGACACAAATAAGGAAAGTTGACAATGAGATCAACCTTGAGACAACCAGTCACTAAGGGAGTTAGAAACATCCATAATATATTTGTCCAAGTTTATTTTATAAAGTTAGAACATCTTAAATAAATTAAATAATCAGTTTTAATTATTTTCCTAAGTATTAACTTAGGGAAATAGTTCAATTAATTAGTAATAATTGAGACATGGTCGATTTTCCTCTAGAGACTTTTAGTAAAGTTTCTATGTGATCTTAGCCATTGAGATCATTTCAAATCTAGATCTTGGTCATTGATTTCTCAACAAGAGATTATGAAGGAAATTGATCATTAGCCTTGGAGATAAATTCATTGCAGTGAAGAGGGTGCAGTGATAGAGTGGGGTTTGACACCAATTAGGGTTTCAGCAGCTATTGAAGCAATAAATATTTCCAGAGTTTACTTCATCAGTATTTTTCCAGTTTCTGAGATCCGGAAGAAGAATTCTCCCAAAGCTATTCTGCAGACAGAGAGGTTGAGACTGCCAGGAGAGGTCATACGAGATTGCTAGCAGAGGTCGTACAAGTTGCCAGTTTAGCAGATCGAGAATTCCAATTGCAGAGTGAATTGCAAGATATCAGTGCGGTTGCAAGAAAGGCAAATTATAGGAATTCGCAACGGATTACAAGAATAGTAGTGTGAATTGCAGGAGAGGTCGTGTCAGGTTGCAAAGGGAGATTGTGAGCCTTCCAGTGGTCGTGAGTTGAAGCTTTGTCATGGTTTGGCAAGCAATTGTAATATTTACCAACTACAAAATTTGCTGAAGATTAATAATAAAACCCTCGAATCTGAAGAACTAGTTTTCCCTTCATGGCTTTTTAAGGGACATCTTGTCCAAAAATATTGTGTCCATTTTGTGATTGGTTTTCTATCAAAGTTTTCATCATTTAATTAATTGGTGAAATTTGCAGTTGTGTTTTATTCATTATTTGCAATAAATAATTTGCGGACAAATAATCTGTTTAAATATAGGAGAATAATATTCGGATTAACTACAATAGAATTTTTTTATGGTATCAAAGCAGATCTAAAGCACAGGGGATTATCGGAGTAGATTAGCGCAGGGATTTAATACCCAGATCAATTTCTAGAATTACTTGGACGAATTTTACCAGTGTTATTTTTTGCAAGGAGGTTGACTTAACCAGTGAGAATTTCCAGTTTACTAGTGCGTGTTACAATGGGCAGTGAGAGTTCACAGAGGAAGTGTGAGTTGCCCAGTAGCAACTGAAATCACTAGAAGAGGGAGACCGTGAGGTTTTTCAGGTACTTTCGTTAGCAGGTAGAAGAGATATTATTTTTATTTTCTCTCAAGAGCTTCAAGAATGGCTTCAACAGGATTGAGGGATCAAGATAGGTTGGATGGCACATCAAACATTGGTGTCTGTAGAATCCAACGCCTTCTTATTTTCGAAGAGCATGGACTGAAAGAGTTTGCTACGACACATATTGTTGTACCAACAGATCTTATCATGTTGCATGAGTATGGAAAGATGATGCCAAGGCCAAGCACATTATTCTAGATGGGGTCAAAGATCACATAGTTCCACATTTAACGAAAAAAGATAAAACCAAGAAAATATGGGATGCCATCAACAAAATTTTCCATGAGAAAAATATGAATCATAAAATGATCCTATGAGATAAGCTCAGAAGCACCAGACAAAATAAGGTAGAAAATGTTGGCAATTATCTCGCCCACATTAAGACAGTTAAACATGAGCTAGCAGCCATTGGAGAGAAGGTTGAGGATGAAGAGCTTGTGAGAACAGCACTGAATGGGTTTCAGGAGCAGTGGGATGTTTTCAAACAAGTGGTTAGTGGAAGATCTGAAGGAGTTTGCTACTGCACATATTGTTGTACCAACAAATCCTATCATGTTGCATGAGTATTGGAAAGATGATGCCAAGGCCAGGAGCATTATTCTAGATGGACTCAAGGACCACATAGTTCCACATTTAGTGGAAAAAAATAAAACCAAGAAAATGTGGGATGCCATCAACAAACTTTTCCATGATAAAAATATGAATCGGAAAATGATCCTAAGAGATAAGTGTTGAAGAAAGTGTAACTAGGTTCGGTCTTCATAATGATTTGATCTTTGTAAATGATGTAATAAAAGAAAACAAATTATTTTTGTATGCCTTGCTACATGGGTTTCATGAGCAAGAAGTGTCAATAGGTCAAAAGACTTCTTCTTGATGTCTTTAGGATTTATTAATATGTCAAAAAGTCAAGTAATGTATGAAGGAGCTCATCATGAGCCTATGTAAAATGTAAAGCAGCCCTCCAAGACCAAGATCAATCCTCCAATAGCAAGTACAAGAAGCATGCAAACAAATCAAGAAGGAAATCATCATGTTGCCTTCAATATTGAATTAAATAAATAAATGGAAGTCATGTCAACCTAGACAAATAGACATAATGATTCATGAAGTAAAGTTGGCTTATTTTGGAGCATAAACCACTATAAATAGGTGGCTAGGGTATCCGCAATTAATAAGCACAAAACTCGCATTTCTCTTAACTACAGATGGGTATGAGGTGCAGGATGAGATCTCGGTTGGGTACAGGATCAAAGAAGGCCTCATCTGCAGTGATGATCACTCGGTTGGGTACAGGATCTCAAAAGGCCTCATCTGCAGTGATGATCACTCAGTTGGGTACAGGATCTCAGAAGGCCTCATCAAATGTGGTGATGATCACTCAGTTGGGTGCAAGATCTCAAAAGGCCTCATCAAATGCAGTGATGATCACAGTGAGGAAAGATAATAATTCCCTCCTCCTCGGTGGTGTACATCTCAACGAAAGGAAGCACAATTATTATCTCTCGGTGATGAAGACATCTCTGGAACCCTACAGGAGCCCTAACAGTCTTGACAAGTAGAAGTCTCAAGAGATATCACCGTATAGGAATCGGAATTGGATCTGTCTCTAGCAATCTCGACATTCTAATGGTGAAGATAATCCAAGTGATATCTTTGTTATAGTCTCGGCATAATGAAAAGCAGTGACAAGGGTTACGTCGAAAATCCTACAGGTTCAATGAAGAGGATCATGATGATCCCACAGTAGAACATACTTGTCATCCCTCTCGGCATTCTCTCAATCACGGCTGTAATGATATTGACATTCCAAATAGACGCAGCATATGATGACTCATATCTCAGTCATGTACTTAATGCTTAATGTAATCACAGTCGTAATATATTCGTGATAAGGAGGGATCTCTGAGATCGTTGGCATAGATGTAATTATGGTAGTTATAGGATCATGATTTTGATCTCAATATAACTCTCATGTCTCAGTGATCTCATTGTCTTGGTGGTATAGTAATGATCTCATTAGTATTGTTGTGAATGTCTAAGTGTTGCAGCAATAGTGATCTCACTGAAAATGCATCAATGATGATCTCAATGAAGGAACAGCAAGGATGATCTCAGTAAAGGTATAGCAATAGTAGCAGTGATGATATTGATCTCAGTAGTGACAGAGAAAGGGATTTGATGTCTTGGTCTTGGAGTGGCAGAAAGTGTGTTGAGTTATGGTATGTTCTATGCTTATAGCAGTTTAATTATCTTTCTTATTATTATCCACAGATTAGCAATCACATGTACATAAAATAAAGTGCAGATATAACATTAAACAATCGACAGAAAACAAGCCAAGACAAGAGACACAAGATGTGGCGACTAGCCAGGGACAAACCACAATGTGGGGAAACCCTTTGATCAAATCTTCCTTAATCTTCAATAATTCAGCAGAGAGAAATAGTACAAAGATATGATTTATATCAGCAGCAACAAAACCCAGATCAGCCCTAAACAAGGGCAGCAAACCATAGATCGAACTTGTCAAGTCTCTACCGGTGAGTTGTTCACCGTGCACCAGTCCGAGACTTCGCCGTGCACCAGTGCAAGATTCCGCTGCGCACCAGTGCAAGATTTCGCCGCGCACCAGTGCAAGATTCCGCCGCGCACCAGTACAAGATTCCGGTGCGCACCAGTGCAAGATTTCAGTGCGCACCAGTACAAGATTTCGGTGCACACCAGTGCAAGATTCCGCCGCTCACCAGTGCAAGATTCCGCCGCGCACCATTGCAAGATTTCGTCGCGCACCGGTGCAAGATTCCGCCACGCACCAGTGCAAGATTTCGCCACGCACCAGTGCAAGATTCCGCCACGCACCAGTGCAAGATTCCACCGCGCACCAGTGCAAGATTTCGTCGCGCACCTTCGCCATGCACCAAAGAGAGAGAGAGATGTGATGAGATGAGTGTGTACAAATGAGGAAAAGACCTCCTGTATTTATACACAAATGTTGTTGATTGAATAGATGTGACTATTGGGCTTCTGAGCCTACATGAGTTGCAGGTCAGCTTGATAATTATTCCATAATCAAAATAAATTCATATCTCCATAAATACTTATCGGAATCGGATGATCTTTAGATCAATCCTACACCTCTCGACGAGAGGAATCTAATAAAAATATTATCAGCCACGAATAAGATGACCCATATGGATTTTGGCCCTAGTTGCCAATTTTAACACTCCCTCTCAACTAGGGAGAACTTCATCTGCAATTCGTTTGTCGGTCACTACTATTCATCCATCAAATGCACTGCCCTGTACAGCTTGACCCCTACTCTGCTCTGCTCTATCTTGCCTACTCTGCTTTGTTCTGTTCTGCCCTATTCTGATCTGCTGTACTCTGCTTTGTTAGAATTATGAAGAGGAAGAAATGATCGAGGATGTATCATACTGACTCAAAGTCAGTCTCAGAGTGTGTACCACTGGTCCCAGACCAATGTCAACCGACTCGAAGTCAGCATCATAGTGGGTACAACTCCTACCACAGGTCCCAGACCAGTATCATTGATCCCAGATCAATGGTCGAGGATGTATCATCCTTCACTGGCACAAAGTCAATCTCAGAGTGTGTACCACTAGTCCCAAACCAGTCTCAACCGACCCGAAGTCAGCGTCATAGTGGGTACAACTCCTACCATTGGTCCCAGACCAGTATTATTGATCCCAGATCAATGATCGAGGATGTATCATACCATCCTCCAGTGACTCAAAGTCAGTCTCAGAGTGTGTACCACTGGTCCCAGACCAGTCTCAACCGACCCGAAGTCAGCATCATAGTGGGTACAACTCCTACCACTAGTCCCAGAGTAGTATCATTGATCCCAGATAAATAATCGAGGATGTATCATCCTTCACTGACTCAAAGTCAGTCTCAGAGTGTGTACCACTGGTCCCAGACAAGTCCTCAAACGACCCGAAGTCAATGTCATAGTGGGTACAACTCCTACCACTGGTCCTAGACCAGTATCATTGATCCCAGATCAATGAAGGTCATCCTACCATAGGGAGTATGGTAGATACAACGATGCGTCCATTGGTACTACTATGGTCCCTATCCTCATTTCCCTGCTCATTGATCAGATGAGAGGTACTTCCCATGAGTCCCAGACTGCATGGGTAGGATGCCTCGACAAG
>APFE030636804.1:235308-258496 GCA_000404065.3 Pinus taeda
TACTCATATAATCTTAATAATTAACATATATATAACACATTATTAATTTTAATAAATTAACAAATTAATTTTTAATTTTTATTTTGACTCAATTTAACAGTCTTCTATAAAATTAATTATAAATTAATCAGAAATAAGATTAATAACAATAAATAGGATCTTATACATATATATTTAAGTTAGATTTAATGAATTAATTAAATAAATATTAACATTTATATATATATATTTATATATATATATATATATATATATTATATATATATATATATATATTTAATTGAGGTAAATTTGAAATTAAATAAATGAATTATTTCTACCAGATTAACCTAGCTCAGAATATAATAATATTAAATTAATTAGAGGAAGTTTGACTGGGGTTCGTGAATGGCAAAGTAACCGTTAGAGTGTTTTAGCCGTTGGAGTCTCTGCCTGGACTATTTAAAATGCTGAGCTAGATCTGTATTTTCAACTTGTCCTGACGATGGACCACATTGGTTGGTTCGAAACGCGTTGGCAGAAATCTTTCTTATGTGATTTACGCTGAAGCTCTCCTTATAAGTAAATAATTTGTTGAGACAAATAATCTGTTTAAATATAGG
This sequence comes from Pinus taeda, assembly GCA_000404065.3. Lineage (NCBI taxonomy): Eukaryota > Viridiplantae > Streptophyta > Pinopsida > Pinales > Pinaceae > Pinus > Pinus taeda. The sequence goes on from APFE030636804.1 coordinate 235,911, forward strand.
AGAATAATAACCGAATTAACTGCAATAGAATTTTTCACAACAGAAACTAAAATCTTGAAATACATTCACCAAACATACTAAGTATTCTAACCTAGCATGCAAAGCAGAAAACAAAATCTAAAGACAATAACACCATAAAAACACAATGATACTAGAGATATCCAAGAAACACCAACTAGGGAGAACTTGTAATGTGTGTGTTCTTTATTTCTTCTTCCACAAATTCCTCTATTTGGAAAATTACAATGATGAGGGAAAACTTCCCTTTCACTCAGCAACCTCTAAAAAACCCTCAACGCCCAAACTAGATGCGCCTTTCCCTCTAGGCATGTCGTTCCCAAACGCGGTACAAAACTCATACACGTAAGGATTCGTACAACCTCATGCATGGCCCTTCTGTGCAAATAAAATCAACCTGGCTAATGGAAATGCTTGGCTAGAAAATCAGAGGGATGAATGGCCTCCTTTCCTTGTCCTCTTTGCGTTGGTCTGAGTGCCCTAATCACTGAACACACTAGTTGTAATTGTTGAGAAGAGCACACACACAATTCTGATGCCACAAATTGATTTGTCCACCAATTGCCATATCTCCTCTTTATAACTCGACCCAAGCCCCACCTAGTCTTCCCAAAGGCTGAGAATACTTTATAACATAAGGTTGAGAGATCAAATTAAAATTTAACTTTGGAAAAATAAAATTTTCCTAAGTCAATACATAGGAATAAATAAAATTTGCAATAGTGGAAATTTGTGGGTCCCTTTCCTAGTCTAGGCATCATAAACTAAGCAAAACACTTGCTCTCCAACTCCATTCAACACCAAGAGCGCACCCACCATACCACTACTACATCCTCATGTATGTATGAGTCTCCAAGGGACTCTTCCAAATTCTCAAAATAGAAGAGGTCAGCATGCTCTTATTTCCAAAAGGAGGGGCATGTTTTTAAAAACTATCTCCTCTACCTTCAAAAGATTAAAAATATTGTTCAGTAAACAACAACCAAAATTACCACCTTTTACAAGGACAAGATTGTTAACTTTGCACATTTAGTTGTGCACACTTCCCTATGGTCATCAACTTTTGCTTAAGAATAGAATGAAAATTTTGGGGCTACTAGGCATATGAGGAAGCACTGGCACCTCCTTGTCTATTATACGGATCGGAAAAAAAGTAGGCAAGTAACTAATGGTGATGACTCATCTCTCCCAATGTTAGGTTGTGGAAATGTTCAAACTTGGCAATGCCTAGTACAAAGATGTTTGCCATGTTACTAGAGTGGGAAAAAACCTTCTCTCTATCTACCGCATTACTTACACCAATAAAAAGGTGAAATTTTACATAGATAGATGGGTTGTTAAAGACATGAATGACAAATTCAAAGTTGTTGCTTCTTGATATTGTGGTGCACCCAAATGTATGTACAAGTCAGGGGAGCCTTCTACACCTACATCCTGAGAGAGTGTTTTATCCTTATTATGGCCAATTTTGTAACATTATATGACATTTGAAGTTTGCACTTTGATGTTGCTTTTGAACTGTCGAATGCATATTTGATAATGACTATGATGCTTTGTTTCATTTATGTTCCATTGCAGTCAGACTCCTCGTTGGCTCCAAGGGACTCCACCCCCATTGCAATCAGGTATTAGACTCCAACACTATTGACATCATCAACCTCCAACCCTAGACTTATTCACTTTGCTTTCTACATGATCCAATTATATACATGTTTATGAGGTTGTCCTATTATTGTATCCTTTTTCGACTTCATTTTATTCTATATATAACTTTGACATTTTTTAAGAGTTGCGTTTGCACTCCCCATTGCACTTGTACTGGTTGTATTCTTCATCCTGATAGGCCCATTTATGGTTGTTCGTTGGACATTAATAAAATTATCTTATCTTATCTTACCTAGAACCCATATCTAATTTATTATTTCAATAAATTTTATACTCAAATTTGTATGCACAAAAAATTAAATATTTTCCAAATTTGATTTATAAACAGAAATAAGTTGAGTTCTTTAACTTAGAAATACACAACAACACAAAAATAGAAAACCACACAAAAATTTGACATAGTATATACCCTGGAAAGCCCATAGGGGAAAACCAGCAAACAAGTGTGTTAGTTTTGTAACATTGGATAGGTGTTCTAGTCTCGACTTTGGTCAGAAAGGCTAAGCAACACAGGAGCTCCAAAAGCCAAAAAAAGTTTCAAGAGAAAACACCTAGAGATGGCTCAGTTAAGTTAATCGACCAATAATTAGATATTTCCCAAGTCTAGCTTAGGAAAAGTGATTAATTAACAGTAATCAATTGATAAAGGTGAGAATTCTCTAGAAACTCACATGGATCGACTCAGAGACGATCTTAGTCGTTGATGAGAATCTAATCATGGTCATCGAGTGAGTTTCCTTGGCAGATCAAGCTACCCAGTTGCAGAGTTTGAACAAGGAAAGAAGTTCGACCCAAAATAAAGCAGAGGTGAGAGGGAGATCAGTAGCAAGATTTTGTAGCAATTTTCTAGTGCCGGAAGAGTTAGCTAAGGGAGGTCGAAATTATCCACAGGAGGCTACGCAAGGGCTTGCGCAGAGCCTCAAAGAAGCAATATGATTCAACCAGAGAGGAAATCGAATCAGTCGTTGGAGGTCAGGATTTTCACCAGGAGGCTAAGCGAATCATTTCCAGAGGCAGCAACAGGTAGGATGTCATCATCAAAGGTAGATTTCGGGGAGTGCGAGTTGGCTTGCGCAAGGGTTTTCCGGAGCCAGTTCTGAGGCTCATTTTGTTGCAGGATTACTTGTGGAGGAGGAGCAAATTTCCTCAATAATTTTGCTAGTATTTTTCTCGGAGAGGATTGCTAGTTTGGAATCCATTTTATTGTACTCAGATTTGTTGCTGGAGAATTAATAATAAAATCCTCATCTACTGCACACCGGTTTTCCCACATTGGGTTTTTCCGGGGACAATTGTCCAAAAATAATTGTGTCAATTTTATTTTGTGTGTTATATTATTTTCTCAGATCCAGCATTTTATTTTTCGCAGTATTTTTATGGTGAATATTGCAGTTGTGATTTTATTCATTATTTGTTGTGGCAAATAAACTGCACTTAATTTTAACAAGTTCGAAGATTAATTTCCATTTGCTGCAATAGAGTTGAAAATTTCACAAGGTGTTTATTATTCAGCCCATAGAAAATCTAAATCTGAAAATTAATTTGCAGCCATTTTTGGAACCTGATACAAGTCAGAAATCTTGAGAAACGTGCCCAGAAATCAGCCCTGCAGTATTACAGCAAACTAACAGTCCAAATGTTGCCTTTGTCTACATTGTACTGGCATCCATACAACTATATGAAGTATATGGAATTCATACAGAGCAAACATGTATGGTACAGCTGCCTTGGATTCATTCCCTACTGGAAAACTTGGCCTCTTCTTGTTTCAACAGTCTCTGCAATTCATTTTTCTCTTCTCTCTTCAGCCTCTTCTCCAAAACCCTATTCATCTGTCTCTTCGTCTCCTTAGATCTGCCCTGTATAACTTTCAATGATTAAAACCCTATCTCCAAAGTGACCAACAGTCAAGATCTCATCTTGGACACTTGAGATTGACAGTTGCGACTTAATCTTTCATTGACATGACTTAAGTCACTTTAGTCATAAAATAAAGTGACTTTAACTTTATAAAATAAAGTTAATATCTAGAGAGATCTTTTTTGGACATTTCCACATGCTAGACACCAAGCCAATGTGGAAATACCTGTCCGAGCTACAATATTCAACTATTTCATGGTTGACATTATCCATTAAAGTTTGTTAATGACAAATGTTATACGTTGAAACCTAGAGGTTGATGTTGGTTGATTATTCACCATTTGATAATAATGTTATAAGTCACAACTACTAGATGGTTGATGTCAAATGTAAAACCCCCTATGAGCATATGAGCATAATGCGTAAGTATATAATAAGTGGGTAAGTAACATACCATTTCATTATATTTGAATTTATAATATAATTGATAAACTAATAAACAAGTGCATTAAGGGGGTGATAACTCCTTAAGTGCACCAGGTTGAAATATGTAACTAGGTTCGGTCTTTTGAATGACATATGTAATCATGATTTTATGTATTTGACGTAACGAGAAAAATAAATTTATTATTGTTATTCTTGAGGCATGGGTTTCATGCTCAAGGGAAACTTATTTTTTGGTCAAGCACCCATTGAGTGCTTCTAGGGCTTGTCATTGAGTATACAAGTCAAATGAGTCATTGTCATGTATGAAAGACCCTTTTGGGCACGTTATATATTAAAATAAAATAAAAAATATTGAGTCAAAATAGAGTCAAAAGATCATCCACAACATTTTCATCAAGTTGGCCTAAAAGAAGCAATTCGTACCCCTCGAAAGCCTATAAATAAGAAGGAACTCGACCTCATTAGCTCACTCACTCAAGCAAGTTCGGTCTCCTTAAGATAGAAGTTGGTAAGGGTTGCAAAAGGAGAAGAGCAAGATCAAAGTTTTGGGCTTCTTTCTCTCTTTGTGTTAGGGTTTATATTGTTGTTGGGCAAGTCAAAGTGTTGTTGGGGAAGTCGAAGTGCTATTGGGCAAGTCAAATTGTCGTTGGACAAGTAAAAGTGTTGTTGGGCAATTCAAAGTGTTGTTGGGTCGAAGTTCTAGAAGAAATTGTTGGGTTGAAGTCACAGAAGAAACTACTAGGTCGAAGTTGCAAAATAATTTGCTAGGCAGGTCGAAATTGCAGAAGAATTTGTTGGGCAGGTCAGCGTTACAAAAGAATATACTAAGAATCGAAATTGCAAAGGTTGTTGAGGTCAAGGTTGTTGGAAAGCCGGAAAGATTTGACTTGGTCTTGGAGGGTCTTGGTCAAGGGTCATAGGTTTTGGAATTCGTCAATTGAAGTTCTATAAGAGGAGAAGAATTCTTGTGGGCTTTCCTCTCAGTTGGAGAGGTTTTGGCCCTAGCTGATCGCCTATCTCTTGTGTCCTCTTGTCTCTCTTTCTTTATGGTTTGGTAGTTGTTTGATGATAAGAACACAATAATAATCAAGTTGAAGAAGAATCTAATTAAGATAAGTAAAAAGATACTCCAAGTAGTTATCAAGATAAGAGAAATCTCCTAATCTAGTTGTCCCTAGATTTCTCAAAACACCAGGGGGACATTGAACCAACAAGAAAGAAAGTAAGGGAGTCAACAAAATAAAACTTTATAGTGAATTCCATGTGCATTACTTCGAGCCTTCATATGTTGAAGAAGAATCTAATTAAGATAAGTAAAAAGATATCCCAAGTAGTTATCAAGATAAGAGAAATCTCCTAATCTAGTTGTCCCTAGATTTCTCAAAACACCAGGGGGACATTGAACCAACAAGAAAGAAAGTAAGGGAGTCAACAAAATAAAACTTTATAGCGAATTCCATGTGCATTACTTCGAGCCTTCATATCGCTTTATACTATTTGTTTTATATTTTTGCCTATGCCTTATGAGGTGGCACATGGTCTCCATGCAAGTTTAGAATGCATGCAGGCAAAATGCCATGGTTCAAACTAGTCTCTAGTTTGTATGATAGTCGAAGAAGGCATTTTGTGTTGAAAAGTACCAAGCAAGAGCTTCTAAGAAGATAAGGTTTAAGAAGATAAGTTGTTAAGATGTGGAAAATTAGTTGCTATGATTTAGGAGACTATTTATTTATCTCAAAGCATAAATAGGACAAGATGGGAGAAGTTGAATACACATTTTTGTACACCAAGAAAACTTGGGAGGTAAAAGAGAGATCAACTGAGTAAATTCAGAGCACAGGAGGGGCCAAGGTCGAGAAACAGATCAAAGTACAGATCCATACAGTTGTATGGATAGAGTCAAACAGTGTTGTACAGCAGTTTAGGTATGCAGATTCATAGTTGTCCTACAGGCAGATTTATTTCGGTAAGTGTAGATCTGATATTTTGTGTATACCGTACAACTCTTAGTTTGACAACTTGTAGAGATTTCTTTGTAAGCTTAGAATATTTAAAGGAAAAGCTGATTTGAAGGGATAACTATGTGCAGTGTGTTTATACTTTCGCTGTTAATTTTCCAACTATACATGTGATTGTTGCATGTTCATAAACATTTATTTATGTGGTTAAATAAGTTTAGATCTGATATATTTAATTAAGAGAAAGATAGGACAGAAGTTACCTAGGGCTTGAAAATTTACATTTTGCTACCATGGTATGGTTGCCATAAAATTGCAGCCATGAAAACTATGTGAAATCCATTACTATGTCCATGAGTTATTTCTGGGATTAAGAAGAATTGATTTACAGCTCAGTTTTCCTTGTTTCCAGCAAAAGAGATTGTTTGGCCAACCTACATTGGAGCATTATAAGGAGCTGGCATAGTCTGAGGCACTGTTCAGTAGTGAATGGGAACCCATTCTTTGTGCTATGTAGGGTTTAGGGGAAAATAGAGGCTGGAGATTGAAACTGTTGTAGAAATAATGGGATAAAAGGTGATTCCCTTGCTATGATAGCTAGATGTTGCCTGAGTGATGAAAACAATATCCATAGTCAATCAATTCCCCCTTCCTGTTTCAATGCCTGGCATGAGGTGGCACGTACACAAGCTAGTGCTTATGGCTGGGTGGAAAAACACTCCCATGGAGCTTTATTCCCCAAATGCAACAAATGAGAGATAAGTACTACAAACTTTGTTATTAATTTGGTGATGTTTAAAGTTGTTGTATATGAGAATTTGTGTGCTTTTTTCTGAAGATGCAAGTTTGGAAATTGACACTGAGCTCAAGAGTGCATGTTAGGCTCTCTGGTGATTATTTACAAGTGGATTTTGAGGTTGTTAGAGCCATATATTGTATTGCAGAATGATAATTCTACCTCTGTCATGTAAATTAATTTCCAACCATGTCAGTTTGATGTAAATAGCCTCATGGGCATGCCAGAAGGGACCATATCCATGAAGAGAATGTAATATATGCATGTGAAAGAACTGTATATGAATTCTATTGTAAATGCACATGAATGTTGCCGTAATTGTTCATGTACCAGCTATTATTATTCCATCTATGACAAATATGTTTTATGTACTGAGAACCAAGATTGTTGAATGTGCTCATGGGTTGTGGAGTAATTTTTTATCGGCAACGTATTTTCCACTGAAAAATTGTTATTGCCCAGAAATTATATGTAAGAATATTGATCACAACTTAATAGGCAAGTTACAAAGTGGTATGAGAGCTACTTGTTACAGAACTAGAGTTGTATGGGTTAGAAGTCAACTTATATATTAAGAAATTACAGTATACATATAAAGTGTTTGACAAAACACCTCATGGAGAATAATTGGGAAAAAAAGTATGTGAAACCTACAGTTGTTAAATTGAGTGCTCCAATTATCTAATTGGAATGCTATTAGAGATTAGGGGCAAGTTATGGGGTATGTACCTGAAGTGAATTCCTGAATTTTAAAGTTAGCACTAAATTGGATAGAAATGCAATTTGTTGCCTAACCGTTTGATAAATGTTTGTTTAGAAAACACTGTAAAGGTTATAATTGAGAAATTCATGGGTTTGAAATTGCCCAGATGGTGTGTGACAGTTTATATGCTAATATGGAAGCTTGTAGAGAAAACTGAAAATTTGACAAATTTCTGTTCTGTCTAAAATTTGGGGCAAAATTGAAAAAATTGAAAAAAAAAATATCCAAAATTGAAGAAGATCCAGAGGTTTAATGGTTGCAATGGTGTGAAATTGGCAGGTAAAAGGGTCACATTCAGCCAAAGCAACCAAGGTTAAAGATTTCATGGTGGCGCTATGGAGGAAATTGGCAATATATATAGATAAATATGAATGTTAGAGGAAAAGGGTTGAGGTGAACGATGGCTCCAAGAAATCCTCTAGAACCATCAAGATTGCCCAAGGTTGCACCTGAGAAGAGTGATAAAGATTAGAGATGTTGGTGCCTGAATAAAATGATGTGTTTGCATAGTCGTATTATGAGCTGCTGAAAACCTTTGATCCTAAGATAATCAACCATGCAATCCCACAGAAGAAAGAGTCCAAACCATTTAGACAATGCCACCACCACATGAACCCAAAGGTGGCCCCAGTCATACTAAGAGAATTGCAGAAGCTCCTAGAAGCTCAGATTATCACTCCTATCAAGTATTCAAATTGGGTGGCAAATGTTGTCCTAGTTGGGAAGAAGAATTGGGAGATCCAAATTTGCACTGACTCTCAAATGGTAAACAAAATCAGGGAGTGTGTCTGTGTTAGATGGATTCTCTAGTTGCAACCAACTATCAATATCTAAAAATAACAGGTATAAGAATGCTTTTACTACCCCTTGGGGGACTTATGCTTATGTATGCATGCCTTTTGAACTAATGAACGTTGGAGGTACCTTCCAATGAGCTATGAACTTTGCATTTTTCTGGTTATTTATATACATTCGTAGTAATATACCAAAATGACATTACTATTTTTTCTAAAAATAGAAATGCTCATATTATTCACTTACAAAAAATTTAGTAGATGCAAGTCCTTAGATATATCAGTGAACCTGAAAAAAGTCCATATTCGAGGTTTTTGGAGGTAAATTTTTAAGACACATTTGTGAAATTTCTGGCTACCCAGAAGGTGCTACTAACCCAGTTAATTATTTTATATTATTTGTTCACGGCAAATTAATTCTTCTGCTGGAAGTAATGAATATTAACATAAACAGCACCATTCACAAAAATAAAATTGCAAGAAAATACACAAGAAACCAATCACACAATTTACTCAAGTATTTTTGGACAAATGTCACTGGAAAAACCCCAATGTGGGGAAAACCAGTTTTCAGCTCTGAGGGTTTATATTATTATATTCAGCGAAAACTGCTATTGAGAAATTACAACTGCTTGCCTGACACTGGCAAAGCTCCAACAATATTTTATCTTCACTTTTGCTAATCAAAGCAAAACTTGGAAAACCCCATGGCTTCCCTTTCTGCAATTCGCACTGCCTCCATCAACTCTCACTAGCATTCTGGCAATTCATACTAGCTCTTTCTGGCAATTCGCACTGTCTCACAACGATTCACACTGCCCTCCTAAAACTCTATCTGCATCCTTGAAAACTCAATTTGCCCTCCTAGCAATTCACACCTCCACAGGGAAACTTGCTCTAGCCTCTGGAAGACTCACGCTGCCTTCTAGAAATAAACTCCACCTCTACTCTTGCGAATTTATTGAGTAACTTTGCCTCCTCTTGAAGCTCGCGGCCTCACTGGAAAAACTCAGCCTCTTGTGGAAAATAATTGATAGCAAAAACCTCTGGAAAATCTTTCCTCAATCATCATTGTTGAAAACCTCCTGTTGTCTCACTGAAAATCACCCACTCGATGTGTCTCCAAAGTCGCCTATCAATTCCCTTATAATCTCTCATTCACAAATGAATGGCCATGATTAGAAATTCACGTCATCCAATCGATGGCTAGGATCATCTTAAAAACTTTCCACAAGCTTCTAGAGGTAAATCGATCTTATTCCAACTAATTTCAATTAATTAACCACTTTCCCTAAGTTTAGACTTCAGAAATATTTAAAAAATCACGAATTGACATAATTAAGATATTTTCCCGAGGTGAAACTTAGGAAAATTACATGGGCTTAGAGATAATTAATTCCCCTGTGTTCCTAGCCTCAATGACACCTATTGAGGTTAGAACACCTATCTCGGCTACAATATTTAACAACATTGTCTAAAAAGGAGAGAGGATTGAACCCTAAAGAATGAATGGTATCTAGGAAATCTGTTTACCCAAAACTAAACACATTCTTTAATCTTTCTTTGGTTGCTTTAACTTTGTTAGGCATTTCATTCCTAACTTTGCAAATATTGTGAAGCCTATACCTAACATGATTAAGAACAACCGTGATCTAAAATGGAGTCAAGAAGCAAAGAAGGCCTTTGAAGATATTAAACAAAGTTTATGTCAGGCTCTTGTTTTGGGTAGCCCTAATTATGTTAAGGATTTTCAGGTCTTTTTCTTTTACTTATGACTTTTCTATGTTTGTTGTTTTACTGAAGAAAAATCAAGAAGAAAGTGAGCAGCTAGTTGCTTTCATGAGCAAGGCATTGCAGGGGGCAGAGTTGTCCTACTCCATGGAAAAACAAGCCTACACCTTGGTGAAACAACTCAAGTACTTCTAAGACTATTTCCACAACACCAAGATTGTGGCCTACATACCACATCCGATGGTTAAAAACACTCTTGTAGAGTGACTGGAATGAGATAAGGCATAGGTGGATCACCAAGATCCAGGAGTTCTACTTAGAGCTGAGACCAACTAAGTTGATTTGTGGCCAACGACTGGCAAAATTGATGGTTAAGAGCAGCACTGATATAGTGGAAAAGGCTATCACCGATCATCCACAACCACTGAGGTAAATGCATCAATAACTTCATTAGAACAGTATTATTGGCATTTCAACATTTTTATTATTTGTAAAACTTACCATGTCCTGCTTAGTGCTAACTTTGACAAGATGCAGAAGCAGCCCCTAAAGCTTCATGTGGCTAACTTTTATTTGTTGCGGGGAGGGCTTAAGTGAAGAAACTTAGATCGGGTTATCCTCAAATGTGTTGACCAACCTGAGTCTAATGAGCTTTTGCAAGAATTACATGCAATACTTTTCAGCTGGAACCACCACACATAAGATGATGTGAGATGGGCACTATTGGCCCAACTTATTTACAAACACTCATGTATATGTGCATGCATGCAACCCTAGCTAGGGCTTTGAAGAAAAACAGAGATTGCCAACACTATCTCTATATACCCTCATAGTATAGGCCCCACTTTAGCAATGGGGGCTCGATTTTATTGATCATTTCCATTAGAATTCTAGCAATAGATTCAGTTGAATACTCACAGCCACAAACTATTTCACCAAATGGGTGTACGCAGTGCCTTGGAAGACCTCTTTGAATGTAGCTATAGTCAAATTCGTTGAGGAGAACATCATCACATGGTTTGAAGTACCTAGTAATATAACTACCAGTGTGGAAAAAGTCACGATAAAATCGGCAAAGCCTGATTTTTTGGACTAGCCGATTTTATCGGCTGACCTTTTAGCAATTTTTTCCCAATCGAAAAAGTCGGGATTAAATCGGGAGTTTTTCTAAAAAATTGTGAGTGAGGTAGTTTCTTTAACGACTTTTTAATTTTTTTTTAAAAAATCAGAATTATATCGATAAAATTAGGAGTTTTTCAAAAAAATTGTGAGTGAGGTAGTTTCTTTAACTTAATTAAACAAAAAAAAAAAAAAAATGAATATTTTTGTATTTTTTTAATTTTGCTGACTTTTTCAAAAACCTCACAACTTTAATGTCTTTTTCAATTTCTAGACCCTTGTCGAGTTAATCTCAACTTTAATGACTTTTTCAATTTTTGGACCCTTGCCGATTTGATCCCGACTTCGACTTTTTCCACATTGATCACTACTAACAATGCTAGTACTTAGCAAAGTTGATGACCTTGTTCTCAGTAAAACATTATTTTGGCTCATTCAATGAATTACTATCCTCAAAGGAATAGTCTAGCACAATCTAGTAACAAGAACCTCATCTACATCATCAAAAATACAGTTGGAGATAATGAAAGAGCTTCAAACGGTTGCCTCAAATTTGCATTATGGGCTAATTGTATCACCAAGAATTGTGCGACAAGTAAGAGTCCATTTGAGCTAGCCTAAGGCTAAGATGTGGTCTTGCCAATCATCCTAATATTGTGAATTTATAGATCATGACCAACCAGGAAGCCCTTTAGGCTCATACTCACCACCTTGCACAACTTGATGAGGGCCATCAAGTTACCTATAATCATTTTGTAGATTATCAGAGTAGAGTCAAGTGAAGAAGTTTTTTATCAGAGTTAGATACCAATCTTTACGAGTAAGGGACTTGATCTTGTTTTGGGACAAGAAGAATAAGAAATCTGGAGACCACAACAAGTTTGAGAGTTTGTGATTAGGATTGTACCTTATTGATGCAACAGCAACTCCCAACACTTTTCATCTCTTTAACTTGGATGGGAAGAGAGAGGAGTTATTTGTAATGAGCAATGACAAAAGCTGTACTTCTCATGACAATTTTAAGGTTTGTATTAAAAAATGAGTTTTTGGAATTTTCTATGGGGTAGTTGAGTCACTTTTCCTATTTACTTTCACTTTTTTCATTTTCAACTACTTGTCCTTATTTCCAAATTGTTATTTGCCATCTTCTCTGTGTTATTCCAGCCTTGCATTCATTCATTTTCATCAGTTGTCGTAGTTGGGTGCCCTGTTGATTTTGGAGTACCCATAGATCTGTTTTCCCTTGCTTTCTTTCATTTTCAGCTAGTAATGTATTAATGTTGCCCAAAGTCAAGATCATCAAAAATGTTATTCCATGACTACTGCTCCTTTTTCTCCAACATCACCTATAGTCAATCCTAGATGAGATTATTGTTCTTTGTATTCCAATGTCTCGACTCTCAATCCACCATTGAGTCTATTAGGCATGGGTAGTGTTGAAAAGGCTACAAGAGGTGTCTTGAGTCATGTTATTGTCTGGTCTCTTCTTTCCTTGCTATTGAATCAGTCGATCTTGGTCTTCTGTCTCATCCATCCTTAGGGATATGACACCATATACTTTATAGGAATTTCACAGTGTTCCACGGGTATGCATCCCCCAAGGTGGGGGTATGCTCCCCACATTTCCCACATTCCCGGGATGGGGGGATGCCTGGAGAAACATTTCCCCACATCCCCCTTTTGGGGAAACTCGGTGAGACGCAATGGGAATAAAACAGAACACCACCAGCTTGATGTACTTATAGATCTCTAAGTGTAGGAATAAAACAGACCAATGCCTGCTTGATGCACTTACGGATTTTAAGTGTACTAAGACATTCTGTATGATGAGCAGGAAATCCATGATGTTTATATAAAAAGAGATTATTTGACTGGTAAGGTGTCCAAGATAATGTGGCAGTTGCCTGCCAACCAACTGATCAAATGACGACATGGTAAGCATGTGTGTAAACCATATGGACAACTGATCAATCATTTTTTATACTGTACATGTTAGCAATAGCCACTTCTAAATTACTAGTTCGATCATTTTTTTCGGTGTTCATGTTCTTATAAACATGTGGTAGATGACATCATATGCTTAGATAAACATTCTGGACATTTTTATTGTCCAGTATTTTTAATCCTTTTAAAAGGATTCAAGTACAGAATAGGCACCTAGGAGAAAGCAACATATAACACAAACAAACAAAAAGTAAGTAAACAAATTTATGTCCACGGGTGCGGTAGCATAATTGGCAAGAAAACATGTTGGCAAGCCCTTGTGTATCCAAGTGATTGGAAGTTCAATCCCCCTGGACATGTCTCACCAGCCGAACTTAAAAAAAAAAAAAGTAAACAAATTTATAAAATATTTATATGTAAAACAAAACCATGATGACCTGGACATACAGAAGACAACATAACAAAGCATCGTCAAGAAAGTAAAGAGGATAGTGCAGATCCATGAATGAAAAGATGCAATACCAAATCTTCCGAATCATGAAATCTTTAAAATTCTCACCTTGGTGTGCCGGGGGTGCTGTTCTATTATGAGTAGGATAGTACGTGACTGGTGTCAATTGCTGCAAAATTAAGAGAAACCATGATTTCAGATTTACAAAAAAAAAATGAAAATGTATAAATCAAGGTGAGACAAGTCCATCTCTATCTGTATATATCATAAGAACATAGTCTTAGTTAAAGGCAATTCAATTATGAAAGCTTTTCCTGTCTGCAACCAAATATCTGTTGGCTCGTCTAATCTGGACTCTGGAATTTCTAATGCAAATAAAAACACACAAATAAAGCTATATTGTCATTACTTAGAAGCAAACAACTGAATACTATTTAGTATTTAGACAACCAAAACAGGCAAGACAGTTGCCCAACAGTTTTCCAAGAGGCTATTACTCAATTCTCAGAGGGATTGCTTGCTGACAAGGCAAAAAAATTGCCCACAAGGTGACAAGGTGTTTGATCTGCAATAGGTTGTGCAATTTCTCCCTTTTACGGCTACCATCCATCATCTGATTTCCAGCAAAGCATCGCAATTGCACCGCATCCTTCCATTTAAGCAAGTATGGAGCCTTGTTACTTCAGTAAGGCCTATTGATGATAACAAGATATGATAATAACCATTGATTGTCTTTGGTCAAGGAAGATAACATCTATGCTATTCGTAATACAGTCAATTATCCTTATAGCTTCAGCCTTGACATGTAAGTCTCCATAAATCATACATCGTACTCTTCTATTCCAACAACCATCTGACAACATCCCATGGTCTTCTTCCGACAACAGTCAGTTTGAGGTTTGAACAAGTCATCAGTAAAATCCATAGGGTGGAAGACAACACCTATTCATAACTTCTCACCTAAATTTAGAACAAAATATTCACATGAAATAAAAGATGATATAAACAGAATAAGCATGGGGGCATTTGGAGCAGATTTTCCAAATTTAAGATTCCCAAATCCCAATCCAACAAAATGCAAGTTTCCAATAATATATTGAGACAATATGATGGTTAAAGAGTTTGACACTGATTAAAAAATATGACTGCCAACGGATTGCAACTCAGGAGTTTCAAAACAAGTCCACCATTCTTTGAAATTCGGCCCTTCCAGAGGAAAAGATAGAAGACTATTACATATTGTCAAGGCCTCCCTTTAATTGGATAAATTTTCGCAAAAATGGTCTGCATTGAATGATCAGCTCTTTATCATTATTTCAAGACTTCGCTTCTTCAAAAATTGAAGCATGTAGCTCAATATAATATTCAAGAGTCAGTGCTTATGTCGAAGTAATAAAATAAGTTCTAGTAATAATCTCAAGGATTCTGCCAGAAGAATTAGAATCAATAACCTCCCATGACTCATAAGCACCTCCCAGAAAGGCACATTTCTGCAACAAAGTTGAAGCATATCCACTACGCAATCAGAGAATGTAAGAAGAAAAAATTCACTTTGTCCCCAATGCACACCCCATCAAGAAAGGTTGTCCGAACCTAAACTCCCTTTGTTGAGTTCATTTACATCCAAACCTTCCACACTTCACTCACCACCATGGCACTCAATCCAATTATCAAATCATACAATCCCCTCAACATGACAAGGTAGGTGTTAAATATGCTGTCAGTGAGCTTCAGATTTGTAATTTTCAAGTGAAAATATCAGGGCTTGTGCTTGATGGTAGGTTTTTAACATTTTCATCAACAAATGATTTCTTTCCCTATGTTACAAATTTGTAAGAATCCCTTCTAGATAAAAAACTTTGAATCATGGTAACCAGTTAGGTAATTAATAAGTCGCAAAATATAATTAGTGGGCAGGAAGCAGTTCTGGTAACAAAAAAGCATGCGCACAAAGTAATGTAAAAGGTATGCCAGTCAGGAACATCTGGATTCTGTAGTAACCTTGTTATGATTGTCATCATCCACCGTTTCATCATTCAAAATCAATTGGAAAATAGTTTATTTGAGTCTGAGTCTCACAGTGTCCAAGCATTCATTGATCTATTTACATCATTTCACGTGATATTGGAGCAAATCTTTGATTGTATAAAGTCTCAATGTAAGGCTTCCTTTGCTTGTTTAGTTGTGTTTCACTACCAACCCTTTATTCTCACTCAATTTCGTTATATATTGTCTGCTACTTTACTCCATCCCTTTTCAAGCCAATCATATTTTCTTAACATATTTGGTTTCTATTCACTACTACATTGTATGATTGTTCATCCAGCACAACCATTCTTAGCATGTACCATTCCTGCAAGTTACCAAAAATTGTGAATTATTTTTCCATTTGTTTTCTAATTTGGCATGAAATACATCACTATCAAAAATTGGACAAAACAATATATTTGTTGAAATTTCTAGGGCAAATAAGTTAGAACCAATTTTCTTCAACAGGTAGCTACTTCCAATGATTAGTTAGCATCAATTCCACATAGCATTCATTCAATATCATTAAGCAGTTATACAAAATAAGATTTCAACCATTTAAACATGAAAGAGGCACACTGTACCAATCCTAGGGAGAGCGAATATTGGAATCGCCTTGTTGCTCTGACAGTTTTACTCTTTTGGATTGCTCTCAGCAGTGTGGTTTGGATCTTTGCTTTTTGTTAATGGACTATCAAGAACTTCAAGATACTCAACAAACTTTGAGAAGGCATAAGGGCAAAATCAAAGGAAATTGAAGCCTGCTTAAATCAGTAACAAAGAAAAACCAGGAACAGGACACTAGAGTAGTCTCTCAAATTGAAATCGTAATGGGAATTTTGGTGCAGCAAAAATGCCAAATCAATGCAGTGGAAGCAGAGTGTATGTCACTTTGATCAATGTTCCACGAGAACACATCCCCCAGGGTGGGGTGCACGCACCCCACGCTTCCCACGCACTTGGGATGGGGGGATGCACATCCCCCTTTTGGGAAGATGCAGAGAGATGTAGGGGGGGGGAACGTTTCCCAGTGTGGGGGCGTGCGTCTCCCCAAAAAAGGTGCTTCTGGGTGCACCTCCTCAAAAGGGGGACACCCAGAAGCACCCCTTTGGATGGGGGACTCCCAGAAGCACCCTTTTTGGGTTTCAAGAATGTTTGTGAGGGGAAGCCTAATATTCAAGCTTATGGCCCTACTATTGATATGAAATTCATGGTAATGTTAAATTCTTAAAGTAAAAGTGAAATTCTCCTTTATCTTTCATTTTCATCCTTTTGTTAGAATTTGACAGCTAAGGGATGAATTTCCTTGAATAAATTTCATTTCCGACTATTCTAGAGTGATTTTCTAAATATAGAAGGTCATGTCTATCATTGCAACCATGACTTTACAAAATTAGTAAGTCACCTTGCTTCAATTGGTAATCATGTATAGATGATGGAAAATCACTTAACTTATCCTTAATCAATCCAAATTGTTTAATTTTAAATTTAATCATCAATATTATTAATATTATTATTACACTTATGATACTATAATATTATCTAAAGAGGAACTACATGTCACCTCTCCTACTTGGCACTCAATCATGCCACTTCACATCTCTTCCCTTGATGGCAAATCAAACTATCTCATTCAATGATACATTACTCTCTCTCTCTCTTAAAGGATTCATTCATCTCTCTCTTTAATGCTCTTACGCACCTCTTACACTCTCTTACACACTTTAATGACTCATCATAAAAAGCTTCCTCTTACACCTCTTTAATGCATATGTTACACTTCTCCTTAATGGCTCGAATTACTGAGGCATGGGTTCTCCTTTTTTTTGGCACAAGTCACTAAGGCATGCATACTCCCTCTTGATGGCATGAGTTACTAAAGCAAGCATACCTCCTCTATGCCATAAGTTACACTCCTATTTTGGCATATGTAACTTCTCTTCAAAGCATAGGAGTCACTACTCCATGAATTCGATGACCTTGCTCTTCCTATATATTTGTGCCTCTCATCCTCTCTTCCACTCACTTGTGCATTGTGAAAGGAGAGTTTGAACTTGAGAAAGAAAGAATAGAGAACAATTGAGAAAGAGAGAGAAAGTCTTAAAGAGTAAGAGCAGAAGTTGGTGAACCAAAGTAATTCAATGTTTGCATTAGCTACTGCTATCAGAGACCTTCAGATTTGGGTGAACTTCTTCTTTTTTTCATTGTATTTTGTATCTTTGTTAAACATTTGATTTCTAATAGAAGACAAATCTGGTTGGGTTTTCCCATTTTGGGTTTTGCCCTAGTCATTGGACCTAAACTCACCATGCCTTATTGTGTTTTTGGTTGTCCTCTATTGTGTATATGGGTTATGTTCAATCTACAATTGCTTAACTAATATTGCAGATTAAAGAATTTATTGGATCAAGTAATTTTTACAGGATAGAACTTCAGAATTTCAAGATGGTATCAATAATCAGAGCTTTGGTGAAGACAAGTGTTGTTCCAGCCCATTTTCTGCTAAAATATTTCTTGCTATCCACTCTATTTGCAGTCCATTTTCCGCTAAAATATATTTTGTTGTCCATTCTATTTACAATCCATTTTCTGCTGAAATATCAAGTGTTGTCCACTCTATTTGCATCTCATTTTCTATTAAAATGTCACTTGTTGCTCCTTCTACTTGCTGCTCATTTTCTATTGAAGTTTGAAATATCTCATCTTTTTTGCTGCAGAAATATCTTATTTACTGTTGAAATATCTCTTGATATCCCTTTCTATTTGCAGCTAAAATTTTGAGCAGATCAAGATGTCTTCTTCTTACTTTAAGAATGAAGAGAAATTGGTTGATGCTTCAAACTTCTTCCCTTGGAAGGCCAAATTGGATATAACTCTTGAGGAACATGATGTTTTGGAGTATGTTGAAGGAGAGGTAGCAAAACCAATTGAAAACGCCAATGCTATTATCTTGGCCAGATACAAGAAAGGAGAAGTCAAGGCTAAAAAGATTATCTTTGATTCTCTTGGAGACCACCTCATCACTTATGTCTCCAACTTGAAGAAAGTCAAATAAATGTATGACCAATTGATTGGAATGTATCAAGCGAACAACTTGAGGCAAATTCTTGCTCTTAAGAATCAGCTCAAAGATATTAAAGATGAACAGAAGAGAGACCATTCAAGCATACTTCATGAGGATATCAAAAATCAAAGATCAATTGTCAACTTCTCATAAAGTTGTTTCTGATAAAGAGTCGGCGTTGATTATGCTTGGAGGTCTTCCTTCTTCTTGGGAAACTTTTATTTCTACCATCAATAACAATGACAAGTTTCCTACATTTGATGAGCTCCTGGGAAAATGCAATCAAGAAGAGGCCAGAATGATTTCCAAAGGGAGAATTCCCAAGCATGAGAAGGGAGAACCTACTGTCTTTGTTGTCCAAGGCAAGAAGAAGAAAGGAAAAAGAGGCCATCACTATTTGAAAAAGCCAGCTCCCAATAGTTCCTCTAAATAGAACAAAGACTTATCAAAAGTACAATGCTACAACTGCCATAAGAATGGCCACTATGCCCGTGATTGTCCAGAAAAGAGAAGAGCACCAAGATCCAACTTCAACAATCGTTCCAACATATCTGATTATAGAAGATGAAAAATTCCTTCTACCTGTAAAGAGAGCATTCATTCTTCAAGGAACCCAAGGTATGATAACAATGCAGCTAAAACACAATCAGAATACTTTCTTGTTTTTTCTCTTTCTAGTTCCTCTCCTGCGGATTCTTGTGAAAGCTAGTTGGTTGATAGTGGTGCCTCAAGGAACTTTACTAGCTACAAAGAAGTACTCTCTAATCTAGTTGAGAGGAAGACAAATTTGAAAATCATTCTTGGAGACAACTCTACATATCCTATAAAAGGATCTGGTTCTATTTCCTTCCATCTAGATCATGGTAAAACCCTATCTCTTCAAGAAGTTTTGTATGTACCTAATCTGAAAAAGAATCTTATTTCTATTTCTACTTTAGAAGGTAAAGGAATAAAAGTTGCTTTCATAAATGGTAAAGTTCTCTCTTGGTTGATGAGATCCAACATGAGATATGCCTTCACGCTGGGATCAAGAAGTGAAGGTATGTATAAAGTCAATGGAATACCTATTGATGCATTGATCCATGACAACAATCATCAAAGTGAACTTGGCCACCAAAGTTTCGCCCATTTGCATAATAAAGCACTACCTCATGTGAGAAAGATGGTTTCTGGAATGCCGAAGATTAGATCTAATCATGATAGAGTTTGGCAAGGGTGTGCTATTGGGAAGCAAGTAAAGGGACCATTCCCTTCAAGCAAAAGTAGAACCAGTCGGGTACTTCATCTTGTACATTCTGATTTATGTGGACCAATGCCTATAAATTCTCTTGGTGGCTACTTGTATTATATAATCTTTGTTTATGATTTTTCTCACAAGACATGGATCTATTTTTTGAAAAATAAAAGTCAAGCATTTAACATGTTTAAAGATTACAAAGTTTTGATAGAAAAAACAAATTGGAAAGCAAATACTGTTCACTTCAAATGATTTCATTGACTTTTGCAAAGAAGTTGGAACCAGAAAAAATACCACAGTACCGTATAACCCAGAACAAAATGGTGTGGCTGAGAAAAAGAATAGAACTATCATGGAAGCAATCAAAGCTATGTTGCACGATCAGAAACTATCAAAGTTTCTATGGGGAGAAGTTGCTAACATAGTTGTCTATGTTCAAAATAGATCTCCTCATTGTGCCCTAAACAACAAGACTCTGGAAGAAGACTTCTCTGGTGAAAAACCTGAGGTTGGGCTACCTTGTCTACTTCCATGTGCCAAAAGAAAAGAGGAACAAGCTGGAAGCTTCAAGTAAGAAAGGTATGTTTATTGGTTATTATGAAAATTCTAAAGCTTACAGAATATATGTACCTAGACAAAGAAATATAGAGTTTAGCAGCGATGTAACATTTGATGAAAGATGCAACTCTTGGAAAGGCAAGAGACACTCCTCTTCCTCCCGCAAATGTTGATCATTAATATGATGCTTTTGAGATACAACAAAACCTTGAGCCTGAAATTGATCCTGTTGATGAACCCATGGAGCCCATGGATCCTCCTCCATGTGATCCTCCTGTTAAAGGAGACCTGTTAAAATTGGCAACTAGGACCAAACTCCACCTTGGATAGCTCATATGATGGAGATGATATTTTTATTGGATTTCTCTTTCCAAGAGGTGCAAGATTGATCTAAAGGTCATCCCATTCTGACAAGCAGAAATGGAATTATGAATTTATTTCCTCTATGGACAAATTGTCAAGGCCGGCTCCAGTCAAATGTAGGCTCATGAAGCCCAATAGATGTGTCTCTTCACCCTCAACGTTGTGTATAAATAAGAGAGGCCTTTTCCTCATTTGGACACACCATCAACACATCTTTCTCTCTCTTCTTCTCATTGGTTCATACAGCAAGCAGGAGCATCTCTCTTCTTCATGCATTGACTTGGGTTGATTGAAATTTCAAGCAGAAAATCGCAGATCTATTTTGGGCAAATTGCAGGGGCGTTGACCAGCATTCACCAAGGGTCAAACATTCTCCTTTGACTGCAATTTTCAGGAAGAAAATCTGATCTCTTGAGGCCACATCCCTTGGAACTGAAATCGAGGAAATTGCAACAGTTTGACCTGTGTTGACCATAGCGTTGACCTATGTTGACTGAGTTTGACCGAATATTTCAGGATTGTTTTGGGCTGATTCGGACTGTCTTTGGAGGTCGAGTTGACTGGGTTTGACCAAGCTCATTTGGGAGACTCTATTGGTTTGACCAACGTTGACTTTCTGGTTAGGGCATCCTGTTAACTGTTATTTGACTGGATTGTTTTGACAGTGATTGGGCAAGAAAACTTTGTATGATGTACTCTCTCTGCTAAACTTTTGAAGAATAATAAGAAGATTTGATCAAAGGGTTTTCCCCACATTGGGGTTTTTCCCTGGAATCCACCAAATATTGTGTCCTCTTGTCTTGATTTGTCTTCTGCTTATTGTTTATGTTCTATCTGCATTTATTATCAATGTTTATGTGATTGCTAATCTAGAAATTGATATTGGGCTAATAAGAAAAATTGAAGTAAATTGCTTTAAAGCATATAACATACCATTGTTATTTAAAATTACCAAGACCTTTATGGCTTCGTGACACCCTTCAAGATTTGATAAACATGTTTCTCCCATAGGGACCTTCAAAGAAAGCAAGAAAGCCATGAGCAACATTGTTCAAGCTTAACCATGCACTTTTGAAGAAGTTGTGAAGGCTCAAGTGTGGAAAGATGCAATGGCTGAAGAATATGAGTCCATCATTCATAATGATGTATGGTTAGTGGTTCCAAGACCCCGAGGTAAATCTGTTGTGCCTTCTAAATCAATATATAAAATTAAACATGGTGCCAATGGTAGTATTGAAAAAAATAAAGCTAGATTTGTGGCCAAGGGTTCTCTCAAAAAGAGGGAATAGACTATGATGAAATCTTTGCACCTGTTGTTCGTTATACAACCATCTAATCTATTGTAGCTCTAGCTACTAGCCAAGGAGGGTCCCTTCACCAAATGGATGTGAAGATTGTTTTCTAGATAGCTTCCTTAAGGAGGAAGTATTTGTGGAGCAACCACAAGGGTTTGAAGTACATGACCAGAAAAATCATATCTGTAGACTGAAGAAAGCCCTCTACGGCTTGAAGCAAGCTCCAAGAGCTTGGTATGTCCGCATTGATAGCTTCTTGATGAAGCTTGGTTTTACTAGAAATAATGTTCATCCAAATCTTTACTTCAAGACATTCCAAGGTATGCCTTTGATTTTGGCATTATATGTTGATGATTTATTTCTAACCAGTGATGAACCTCTTATTTGTTGAAAATAATACTGAGAGGGGGGGTGAATCAGTATTATCTAGTCCTTTTAACAATTCTTCCTTATTTATACTTTGAATTATTTTTGCATATTAGTACCATAAAACAA
>APFE030636807.1:392-13208 GCA_000404065.3 Pinus taeda
GATAACTCAGACATCCATGTTGTAATATATAAATAACTGAAAACTGAATATCACTTTAACGCATAAGCAGAAATGGTTAAGAGATAAAAATACCATTTATAACTAGTCCTACTCATGAGCTTCAAGCGACAATTGATTTATCTCTCCTTGATTTAACATCCACTAAGAGTACAGAAGTGCAACATCAGTAGCAGATATCAAATGCAAATATCAAATAAACCATGTTCCATTCATTCATCAAAACCTCCTCCAAGGGTGCAAAAGTGCATGTTCTGAGAACAAGTTTTTGATAAATTTCTGGACCCTTCTCTAAATGCATGAGAAGGGTTTAAATACTACTTACTAATTCTAAAAATAAATTATTACAAAAATAAAGGATGCAGTTTAAATGACTGTCATCTTTTCAGGAAAATAAAACAAAATTAAAACTAAAATTGAAACTAAAATTAAACTATTTATGTATTTGGTCTTTAAAATCACATGTATGCAGCATCGGTTTAAGGAGAGTCAGCTGGCTAACTTCCACTTTTAACTGGGCTAAGAAAACAGAATCTACAAGATCTGGTGCCATTTTCTCGTCCGAATTTATGATGCACTTAACAGTCATCCATTGGCTATGTGGCTTCACCAAGTATGTCCAGTAATAATCCTAGTTTAACTTGCTTAGCCCTTGGATTACTTTGGCCTTTTCTTGAGCTCTCTGTTTCCAATCTGCTACTAGTTGCTATGTGTTTGGTAAGTATCTTGGAGTGGTCTCTGCGATCAAATTTTCCCTATGTAAATTTTCATTTACACAATCAATAAGTCTGCTGGCTGCCGTGGCTGCTCCTTCTGCCACTTGTTCTGCCTCTTTGATTTTCTCATCCCATTTGTTAAAGAGCATTTCCTTGTGGTTTTCATTTATTCTTGGTGCACCTGCTCTTTTTACCCTCATCCTTTTCCTTCCAAGCCAAATATTCAGTCACCCGTTTATCAATTAGATCATAGTCACTTCGTAAATCTACCACTTGATTAGTGGTTTTATCACTGATTTCACAATAATAACTCCACTGTGATATCTTTTGGCCCAATGCTTCTTGCTGCTGTAGTAATTGTTCGTTCAAGGAAATGGACTCTGTAATAAATTCTGTAAGCTTAGTGTCATCCTTGTGCATCTCTTGTAAATCCTGTAACTTCTTTCCTTTCTGATCCAAACTTTTCTGATATCCTATCTGCATTTGCTGGAAGTCCTGCTGCAACTTCTCAAGCTGTTTCTGTGCTTCATTATTGGCATGGGCTTGTTGCAATTGTTGTTGCAGTGCTAGTATCTGGTCTTCCTTTTCCTTTAGCAACTGCTATACCTCACATGCTTTGTCAATAGTCGCGGAGGCGTATGCTCCTGCGATCTGAGATAGTTTGGTGAGATTTTCAGTAGGATTGCTAGTGGGATCTTTCCACAGGACGTCTAACTGTTCTGTGTTTTGAGAAAGCGTATTTTCCAATTTCCTTTTCTTCCTCTATCTTCTTACTACTGCTTTGTGCATTGGGCTATAAAATATATCTAGAGGAGGGATCTCTTCTACTTTCAGTACAAGCTCAGAGGATGGAGAAATAGGAATATGCTCCATATCTGAGACTTCGCTGACTGTTCTTGTGACTATTTCTTTTATTACCTGTACATTACTGACAGTTGTCTTCATGGTTTTTCCTTCAAGATTGATCAGGTCGTTGAAGGTTTCCCATTATTTGTTCAATTCAGCTATGACTGGCGGTGCTTGGATGACGAGAGGGGGAGGATCTCTTTGCGGGGAGGCAAAAACCTGCTGATGTAGAAGTTCCTTTGATTGGGTAGTATCCTTTACTAACCCTTCGCTCTTATCTAGTTCATTTATGGACCTTTTAGAATGTTCAGACATTTCTTTTTCAGATTTGGACTTAGATCCGTTAGTACTTGAACTTCCACTAAGGCTAACACTTGGAGTTGGTTCTCTTGAGGGTTTTAGGCATAGTTTTTCTAAAGGAATACTGGCTAGCCTTCTTTCCCTGTATATTTTGAACCTTTGGAATTCTCCTGGAGATAGTTGCAATTGGGCTGCGTGCATAATTTCTTCCAATGTGTTTTTCTGTTGGAATATATCATCAAATAAATCCTTTTCTCCAGAGAACACCTTTATCTTGACTTCAGTTGTAAAATTGTGGGCAACTTCATGAGGGTCAAATGGCCTTCCTGTGAATTTGAATAGCTGTAAGCACGTGATATTCTTTACTTCTATGAAAGCGTGGCCTACATCGAATAGCGAAAAGGCCCCACAGGCTACAGGAAACAATGGCCATATAGCCTTCTTTTTGTCCTTTAATTCTTTAGTCAGGCCACATTCCCCACAGGTTTGATAGGCGATCTCTCGAGCTAAGAGTTTATCAGGGATATATAAAGGTAGGACATGAGGGGGTGCAGAACTTCCAAATACCCTGATATAAGTAAACAATTCTTCCCCGAACCATCTTTTGACAATGAGGATATCTACCTCTACTTCAGGCGAGCATCTTGGAGGGTCTTTATCATATAACATTTTTACAAGGGCATCATAATTCCATGACAAATTTGGTAGAAGTATGGAGTGAACTGAGAGCCCCATAACTCTTTGTGATAGACATGGATGGGTAAAGGGTCTTGTGTCGTCCACTTCCAACCCATAACAGGAAACTTAGAAACATAACATATTACATCCATTATATATGCAGAGAGGTAAAAAGGAGGATAAATTCTCTGAGCCGCAGCTCTTTTGGACCGGTAACTGACAATGGCGGTGACAAGGTTATCGGACAAGATTTTAGCCCAATCTACAATGGTGGCATTTGTGGCAGCATCCAATAATGGTAGCCATTCGGATGAGAATTTGTTGATATCTGGCATTCCAAATATTCTACAAAGCATAGCAGCAGCAAAGTAGTATGGGGAGGTAAGGGAACCAGTACTGTACATACCGTGTTTATCTTTCTTCAGCGGCTCGTCCCTCCTAGACCAGTCTTTGGTAGTTTCTGCCAGGTCTAGGTTTTCCTTTACAAATTTCTCCGTAAACTGCTTGTTGTAGGTTGCCTGTGGCTCCGGTGGATGATACATGAGCTTCAAATCCTGCGTAGCCAATGAACCTATGAGTCCTTGACCATGAATTTTGAACTGCCTATTTTTTATTTCTGCGCTATCCAGTATCCATTTGATGATATCCATGTATGGGAGGATTTTTGGCCTTGCTCCTATCCGATGTAAAAATGAGCAAGCTAGCTCTGTCAGGGATGCTTCAGAAGAACTCTGTGAGCCTGCAACAGCCGTAACCTCCATTACTCTGGGATTCTCCTCTTCGAGCATATTATACATGCCTTCCCACGTAGCTATTCCTGCGTCTCTGTTACAAGTCGTGTCTGTATACAAAGGCGCCATTTTCTCTTCTTCAGAGCTCGGGGCTTTGCTTTTCTTTCCCATTTCAACTTGCGTATTGCTTTGTATTGTCCTCTGTTCTCCGTTCTTGCGATTCACAAGTGAAGTAAAAATGAATGACAAGGAAGGGTGATGGGAAAGTTTTAAATGCCGTAGACATACCAAATATACCACCTTACGTGAAATGTTATTTGAAAAGCACGCACCCATATTCCATTAATAACTGACAACTAATCCCTCTATTAGCATTTAAAGCGCATAACCATGAGTCAGCTTATGGAAACTACTTTTCTTAAATAATGTGCCTGAAAGATCTGTGATGGAGCGATTTTGTGATTTGCTTCGCAACATCACAGATCGCAGTATCGCAAAATCATGATATAGATCTGATATAACATCACAGATCGCAACATCGCAAAATCGTGATATAGTTCTGATATGATGTCGCAACATCGCTTTATCGCGAAATTGTGATATCGCAATATCGCAGATCGCAATAATGCTATGTATGACATATTTTGTTAACCTGTTCCTTGCAAGATGCGATCTTGCGATTGGTGATATCGCACATCAGTAGATTTTGAAGTGTTTCATGTAAGTTATGCTAAGTGTGATGCGATATTTGTTCATTATTGCTTATCTCACAAACGTTGGAATTGTGCTTGTAAGGTGGCATCCCGCTATCTTCTTGCGATGTGATTTCCCTCGTTAAAGTTATTATAAACTTAGATTTTTAAAAGTTTCCAAAGGGGCTTCCTAAGCTTATGATGGTTACTTTATTTGCGGGAAGGAAATGTAAGCACTACTTTGATTTTCTTGGATTTTATAACTAAGGGTCCCCACTTATTTAGTATTAGCAATAACACTTCATAAGGAGGGGGGTTGTTGGTGGCCACAACATGCCCCCAAAATTTACCTTAGGGGACCCCATCCCAATAGGCCCCCAACACAAAGATTGTGACTCGCCCTCAAGTCACTCGACTGTCGCAGATATATTACTGTGAAGATCCCCCAATTTCTCCTGAATATCGGCAGAGATGATGTATGCCTCATCTAACCAAGGCCCTAATCTAGCCTTAAGAACGACCTATTTCTTCTGTGCTTCTTCCACCTATGTAAGCAACTACTTCACCTCTTGCAGCTTGGCCAGGCATTGTGCTGTAGCAATGGTGTGCACCATTGCCCTCACTTTGTCATATTACTGCTGGAGCTCGTGAACTACTATATTCAAGACTTGCAGAGTGGGATCTTCCTGCAAAGCCATGACTACCTCCATAAATTGCTCAAACAACGTGGTGCAATGCACCACCGTGACATCCACCATCATGACTCCATATTTCACAATGGCTTCGCGTTGTTCTCTTACCTCTGGTAGGGTTGAAGGCTGTGACTTCAACTCCAGTTTAGTTATCTTTAGGTTCAGCTCAATTGAACCCTGGCCACTTCTGCCTTAGCATCGCACAAGCCCATAGTAATTTTTCTGATCTTTGTCTCTAATGGTACATCCTCTGGGATATGCAGTTTCAACACCGTTCTACATGCTTCTACTACTGCGACCGCAAGCTGGGCGCTTTGTGCTTAGATTGTATCCTTGGCCTTCAATGCCTTTGTCTTTCTCAACAAAAAAATGTTCGTTATTCACTCGATACTCACTAATGAGGCTGAGCGTGTGCTTCTCTCATGCCTAGAACTCTGCTATCACACCTACCTACAGTGTGTGAGGATACTCATTCAAGAGCGCTGCTAGGTTGAGGCTGATGTTCTTTAGAGAAATTACTATGACCTTGTCATCGGCTGCCTCCATGCTCAAGGATCCATATAGCAATGCAACTGACCGAAGATCCACTGATCTAACCATCTTTGCTGTCTGAGTGGTCCTTGGTGCCAAACTCATTGATGCAGCACTAATCTTCCTTGTGCCTACCTAAATCTGAGTCGTTTGAATCTGCAGCTCACGCAGATCCTTCTGAATGGTACTCAACATCTGATGTTGCTGTTGCTCGAACTGTTGTAGCAGTCTTGTAGTGGTATCACACACCTTGTCTCCAATCTCATCAAGGACACCATCTATTAGAGTGATTGGATCCAATGATAAATTTGTCGCCTTTAATTTCTTCCATGGCCCTTCCTTTCCTTGTTCCCTGTACCTTTTGACCCAGAGGGGTGTGCTTTCCTGCTCCTCCTGACCAACACCACCCTGCTCTGACTTCTTCTCATCCTCTGTTTAGGGCGAAGGATACTTACCACTATGCTCGAAACTGCACTTTTCTTGTTCGGCCTGCTGCTTCGCGGCAGGCTCCGCTTCCACTTGGGCCTTCTCCTTAGCCTCTTTTCTTCACTTCTCAGCCAACTGATAAACCTTCTGATTGGTCGCTTCATTGTTTTTCTTATTTGTGGATTTGCTGGTGCTAACAGCCAGATGGGATGGAGTATGCCAATCTACTTGCCATCACTTGATGACTTCCTGAATAATGTCTTTTGTAGCGAGGTAAGGTAGGTCAAACCATTTTTGCTGCAGAACCTTCCGCGCCTAGATGTATACGTGGTGGAAGTTAGCTTTAAACTCTGCGTACTCTGAAAGCTGCTAAAACACCATTGGTGACAACCTTGGCTTCTGGTTGATGGTCATGTGAATGCTTGCCTCCATCAGCACCCATAAGACTTTGGTATCCGTGACGCACACGACGTCCCTTTTTCCAAGAGGGAGGAAAACTGTGCAACCTCCAGAATATCCTTATCCATGGGAGGAAATTAACTGTCCTCAAGTAGATCCCAAGTGGCGAGCAAAATGGAGAGCAACAACTATGAATAGTGGAATTTTTTACTCCCATCTTACGCCTCTCAACAGTTCACGAGGAGCTCGCTACAAAGGTAGCGCGACCAATTGAACTACACACCCTCCACGCACTGTGTAGCCAAAGAAACCACTGGTGCCAGAACCTCGTCTGCATGGCATTTTCCATAACTTTTCCCATAAGGATCTGAGTGGAAATCCTCACTGCGGGGTTAGTGATTGAGGTTATAGAGTACCTGCACGACTTCTTCTTGAGCTTGAATTTATCCTTCATTTTCCTTGCGAGGTCGTGTTGGCTCGTCTTTCTACTAAACTCCTTGGCTGGATTCAACCTTGAGTGTAGAAATAGCATGATCCGATGGATCAACATATCGGTAATGGGAATTAGCAAGCTCAGCCACAAACAACCATCATGCACTAGGGTTAGCAATTGCTTGATCACAATTAGGTTGATGTTGGAGCGGTGGTAGTGAGGCACCCATAACAGGTTTAGCAACCCTGACTCATTCACTCCGCGAATACACTCCACCAGCTCCAGCGCAGTGACACCTGATTCTTTGTAGAACACCCTCTTCAAGTAGTTTTCTATTTCTAAGTGGGGGAACCTCTCGTGGTCCGCCAGATCCTACTTTTCCAACTTGAGGTGGGGAATTCGTGCTTCAAATGTGATGTTCTCCAGTAGCAGGGGTGTGTTGAGGAGGAATTTTTTTGCATCTAGGTCCTTAGGGACCTTCACTTTTCCCTTGCATGGAGGGATATACTCCGACAACTTGGATATTGGATCCACCCCTTCGGTGTCTATGTCCTTTGTGCCCTCTTTGGCCTCAAATTCCACCACCTTCCACTTATCCTTAGCACTCGATTTTTCTTTCTTTTGGGCTTGGGTAGCAACATGCTTCCTTGTTGACTCACACACTAACATGGGCTTCTTCTGCTTGTCCTTCTTAGGTTTGGGCACTTCTCTCACTAGTGTAGGTTTCGGCCTAGGTGACCTCGGTGCCATAGGTATATAAGCCGGAGCCTCCATGCTCATCACCTCTGGAGCAGGTCCCTTAAAGACGATAGCTCCTCCCATACTAGCATTCTCTCTTCATCTAGACATCGTACTGAGAATAAACCATTGCGTATCCTCAGGTAACTTATCAAATACAGATGCAGTAACTAAACAGTGAAAATCTAAGGGTTCATAAACAGTTGACAACTCAACACAAAAATTCCAAGGATGCAAAGTGTTTTTCGTTGGATGGCCACGTGTAATTTAAAGGTGAATTCAAATTCAAGTTCAACTGTTCCCCCCAAAATCCATCCATAAACGATGAATTGGTGGTATGTTTCCAAAGGTTTCACTCTTAAATTTAGCTTTAAATGCCACCCCTCGATCCTCTTAACCATCTCTTCATTGTCAAATCATGAACAATGACTATAACGGTCACTTTCTAGTTGTGTTGTGCGACCTCTCCTCCTATAGCGAAGCTCCTTCCTCACTTCTTCTAGTATTGTGACATTATCTTATTTCACGCAGTGATGAGCCTCTATATTGCAACAAGAATGCTGCAACTCTCAAGGCTACCGACTTTAATTATCAACCCAGTGTTCGTACAAACTTAAGAGGTGTCGGCACTATATGTGCAGCATACAATGTGTCCTTCCTTTGCTATCATGATGTCATGGAGTGCATGTACTAAAGTCAAATACTAACCTAATTGTAGAAAATGAAATGTTCGAAATGGAGCCTTAACCTATTGCAAGAAAGAAAGTACAAGGAAAGAGATGGAAATTCAATGCTAAATCACACCATTTCCTAATTAACTACCAAGAAACTATGCTTTGAAATAATGCTAAATTATCATGAACCAAATGCTACTATCTAAACATGAAGTAAGAAGCATCAAACATCACTAATGTGCAAGTAAAGGGATTGAAAAAAAATCTATTTTTGTCTTTTTGTCTTTTCATCCAAAATCAAGTATTCAAACTAATTTCCTTTGGTGATGTGGTAGGTGGCTTGGAGATGATGGTGAATGGCCAGAAGGTTTGGGAGACAAGTAGGGAACCTTTTCTAGCTTCCTAGAGGCGTTTTCCTCAATTTGGCCTCAAAACAGGCTTTACTATAGGATGCTACAATGGTTTCCTACAGGATCCCCTGATTTCCTGCAGAATGTACAAATTTAATATAAGTCATTGAATGGCCAAGAAAATCAAATCAAAATTGGATGGGAGAAATATTTGTATTAAATAGGATGCCTTAGGTCCCCATTCCAAGTGGAATCACTCAAAAATACCTATGCTAACCCATGCAAAAAAATGTAAAAACATTACTAGTATAAAATCTAGAAATTCGAGAACTAATGAGCTAGTAAATCAGCAAAATGCCTAACCAAATCAAGCGAAAATGCAATGGGGTAATTTTTTTTATGAACTATAATGTTTTTTTGATCTGATGCAAGTGGAATTAATTCGATTGAAGCTCATTAGCATGCTCTAAAAAATAGCATAAATTTACTATTCTTCGCTAAAAAGGAGGTGCATCAATCTAGATTTGGGAATAAGAAGACTAATCCAAGCAACTCAATGATTACTATGAACTTCCAAAGCTTTTCCAAGGATGAAATAATGCTTTTGATCCTACAACTCTTCAAAAAATGCCCAATATTCTCATAATATTCCACAAAAAATAAGTAATATTAGGCACACATATTTAATTATTCATAAACCTTTCTAATGAATATATTAAAGTTAAAAATTAATTATATAATGCAAAAAGAGAGTTTTAATGTGTTGAAGGATGTTCATAGGCCTTAATTTATGTCTAATTTAGAGGCCCATCACACAGTCCCCCTATCGTGTAGCTCTAGAACCCAGGCAGTGTAATTTATAGTCCCGCACCTCCTTGCAGCTACCTGGAGTGCTAAGGCCGTGCTACCTTCATGTAGTCATTGGGCTGGATCCCTGATGTATAGCTTCAATCGACTTCTATTTACCCTTCCCAGAAATTGGTCTCCATTCAACTTCGCGAGATGAGCTGATCCACCATCTGTAATCTTTTTGATAACATATGGCCCTAGCCAATGCATCTAAAATTTTCCTGGAAACTTATCAAATTTACTGTCATATAATTAAACCAAATTGTTTACCTTGAAGGTGCACAGTTTGATGTGCCGATTGTCCCAATATTTTTCACATTCCTTCTGAACCTGCTGATGGAATCTAGCCAACAACTGATCTTCTTCAAGCTCCATTAGCTGTACAAGCCTCTCTTCTAAGGCTTCGTGGTCCTCCATCCTTGTGAAAGCCACTATGTGTAGACTAGGCACAATACACTCCATAGGCATGATAGCTTCCATGCCATAGACCAACCTAAAAGGTGTTTGACCAATAAGCGTTTTATAAGTAGTTCTGTAAGACCATAGCACTGCTGGTACATGCACATCCCAATCATTCCGCTACATGTTACAAACCTTCGTCAGCGCATTATCCAATATCTTATTAAAAGTCGCAACCATTCCAGTGGCCTGAGGATGATATGGCGTACTCTTCTGATGGTAAACCTGGAACTCTTTTTTCAGTGCATTGATTGTTTCATTGAGAAAATGTGTACCGCGATCACTCATCAAAGCCTTTGGGAAGCCAACCTGGTCAACGCATATTCAAATAGAAATTTCACTATTGTTTCCTCTGTACAGTCCTTCATAAGCTGTGTCTCTATCCATCTGGTCAAATATTCGGTCTTGGTGATGATATATCGCGCACCTATTTTCTTGCCTCGAGGCTGAATTGGTGCTACAAAATCAATTGCCCATTTCTCAAGTGGATGCAATGACACCTACAGATTCAAAGGTAGCTCATCCCTTCACGATGACCTGCCCGTCCTTTGATATGCATCACATGCCCTATAATATGCTTTAGAATCCTTATGCAGTGTCAACCGCCACAACCCAGCATACAAAATCTTCTACATTGTTGCCTTTCTTGCATAATCTCCTCTTGAAACTCCTCCATGAGATTTAGTGAGGATACTGTTTCTTTCAAAGTCAGGCACATAACATTGAAGTATTTCGTCCGATCCCATCTTATACAAATGGCCTACAATAATTGAAAAGTTTGTTGCGCGCATAACCAATTCTTTTTTCTATTGAGGTGTATACCAATGGAGATGTCCCTGTGGTCAGAAAGTGGATACTATCCGCAAAATGATTATTTGTTGTGTGCACCGCAAAGAGATGCACATCAGGCATCCCTTCCTCCAAATTGGTAGGCTCATCCCCCATTTCAATGCATGACAGAAGGTTTGGCTCTGCATTCAACCTTCCTGGCTTCAAAATCACCTTGAAATCATACTCTTGAAATAATAACATCCATCTACATATTTTCCTCCCCAACACAGGCTTATTAACTAAATAGTTTAATGCAGAATGGTTTGTGTATATCTTGAAATGTCTTCCTAACAGGTAATTTATAAACTTTTGGAGCACGTACACCATAGCCAAGCCTTCATTCTCTATCGTCGAATAATTATTTGCAGCCATAGACAACTTCCTTCTCGCAAATGCTATAGGGTGATCTAGATTTCCTTCACCAGCTTGTGTTAGCACTGCTCCTAGCACAATACATGAGGCATCTACATGTACATGGAACTCCTTCTTCCAATCTGGGAAGACTAGGATCAGCGCGGTGACCATTTTCTCCTTTAGTACATCTAGGTTGCATTGACATTCTTCATCCCAACAGAATGTAGTGTCCTTCTTTAGTAGATTTTCCATAGGAATAGTAATCTAAGCATAAGCTTTGATGAACTTCCAATTGTATCCAGTATGGCCCAGCGTTGCGCACAATTATTTAGCACTCCTTGGGGCTTCCAAATTGATTATTACCATGATCTTAGTAGGGTCCACCATAAGTCCTTGCCTGCATACCACATGCCCTAGCAAGATCCCAAAAGGGACACAAAACAAACATTTCTTTAGGTTTAGCACAATTTGATACCTTTGGCACGTATCCAACATTAAGCGCAAACTGTCTACATGGCTCTTGAATATCCTGAACACTATCCAGTCATCAAAATAGACCTCAAAGAATTTGTGAATAAACTCTTTGAACACCGGGATGACTACCCGCAAGAAGATCATTGAAGCATACTTGAGTCCGAAAGGTATCATTGTACACTGGAAACATCCCCACTCTGTCACAAAGGTGGTCTTGCTCTTATCTTCTAGCGTGCTCTTTATCTGATGGTATCCATAGAACCCATCAGTGAATGAATAGGCCTCATGTCGGCCAACATTATCCAGTACTTCATCTGTAAGTGGAGTTGGAAAATGATCATGAACGCAAGAATCGTTAAGCTTCCTGAGATCTGCACAAATCCTTATTTCATCCTTCTCTTTCTTTTCTTGAACTACCATTGGACTCACCTAATTAGATTCCTCCACTGGTTCAATAATACCCACTTCAAGCATCTTATCCAACTCCAAGTGGACCTTTTCCTTGTATTTGTGATTAAGGTGATTGTTATAGCTCCAAATCTCACCAGTATGGTTTGTGATGCTTCAGCCATGGCCTAGGGCAACCCCTCCTTCCAGACCTGGTCATATATCTAAAAAACAGTGTTTTATTCCCTGTACGCGACATTGCCCTGAGTTAAACGCGTGTATACGCGGGTTCTACATAGCTAACCCGCGTAAATGTATTAAAACACTTAAAAAATATAAAAATTCCTTATTTTCGGGCGGAGATCGCGGGTTTTACCTGCTGATCACCTGTTAGTGCCCGTGGCCTCAACTGTCCCCAACCAATTCCTAACTAAAAAAACTACCTTGGAATTGGTATAAAAAGACATCAAAGGGAAGGCCTAAAGAGGAAAAAGTATAGAGCAAAGTTATTATACTGAGTTTTATCCCCCCTGATCAGGTCTGAAGACCCTTGTGCCTTCTGCACTTCCCCCATATTGTATAGGAAACCCTTGTTTCCTTGTGTTTGGATGTTCATTCTTTCCCATCACATCTTGGAGTGAGTAATGGAAGGTGACCTACTAGTGGCTTAAGGCGGGACGGATCCAGAAGGAGGCTGAGCTTTGAGCCTGCAGAAGCAGATTCAGGTGATATTGCTCTTTTTCCATATTATTTTATTTATCTAATAAAGAAACACGTCTTGTTCCCAAAACGCTCTTTTCTTTGTGTTAATGATATTTATATGTGAAGTTCATACTTGAATAGATGTTTATAAGTTTGTAACTAACTCATCTTTTCATGTAACATAAAGATCATTTTTTATGTAAAAATCTTGTCCATATACTGTTGTAGTTTGTGGAATTGTGGTTTTTACAGGACCAAGGAGCGGAAGGGACGTGAAGAAGGGTTTGCACCCTTGAGTAACTACCCAAACGTAGGACATCAGGTATGCCCCTCTCACCCTAGAGGTAGTTATCTATAGCATAACCGGTTGTATGTGTGTGTGTTTCTTAACTTAGATAATCTTCCGTCTGCTAAGGTTTCACCCAAGAACCTTAGGGGAGAATTTCCCGCAACAGAAGGGGTACATGATGGCCGAAATGTATTAAGCAAGTAAATGGAAAGGAAACCTGCCAGAAGCTGAGGAGTACTTCACCGGA
>APFE030636813.1:0-66101 GCA_000404065.3 Pinus taeda
TAATACATTAGAAAATTTAAAGTGTAAAAAATAAGTCCTCTAAACAAAAAAGGTTGATGCTCATTAGCACTTTTCAAAATGAAGATGAAAATAACTAAGAAAAAAAATGTTCAGACTTTATACATAAAAAATTTAAAGTGTCAAAAATAAGCTCTCTAAAAAAATGTGTTGATGCTGCATCAACACTTTTCAAAATTAGCATGAAAGTCACTAACATTTAAAAAAATTGTTCATACTTGATACATAAAAAAATTTAAAGTGCCAAAAATATCCTAAAAAGAAGAAGGTGTATTCTAAATCACCATTTTTCAAAATCGAGTGATTTTTTGCTACCTTAAAAAAACGGGTACTAGGTAATTTTCTTATTTGATCGGTAACTATGTTAAGAACCATCTTATCGTGTAGACAGTCTGTGAAGAGCTCCAGGAGCTTAGGATATGCCTTGATGTCTCGGGCACTCGTAAGGCAGACTCCCTCCTCCACCAAAATTCTAAACAACCGGTAGCAGTAGTCCATTCTAAATCTGAGACCAACCCTATGAGCCCGGATGCCCACGTCACCCCTCTGCATCTAAAGATCATGTGCCTCATCCTCTTGGGCCTTGTGCATCTTTGCATCTGATCCCTCTGGTGGGGTAGGACGCATGTCCCCAATGAATGTGTCGATGTCTACAAAATATATAGTACACAACAATAATTAGACAATTTCATTAAACAATTTAATAAAATAGTTAAAGAATGTGCTAGAATAAATTTTATTCTAATTAATTAAAGCAATAAAATGAAACTATATTAATTAAAAGAAAACACTAATATTACCTATATCATCTGTAGGCTCATCCGGTGTGAAGAGGATGTTGGGACACTCTCACCAATCCATCCTCGCGTATGGACCACAACACCAAGATAAATGAGTGGTCATCCTCATTGACTAGTAGCACTAGTGCTTGGGTGGAAATCTTGGTCAGATACTCTGATAGGCCCCTCTTGGGCATCATTTGACCCCATATGCACATCCGCATCTCAGTCATCGTCCTAGGAGGGCGATGGTCAAATGTAGGCCTAGTCTCAAGAAACCTGTCAAAAAATAAAAAAAAAGCTTTGAAGCGAAAGGAAATTTCGTCCTCCCATGTATCATCGCACGATATCTATCTAAAGCCCTACAAACTGCCTCAAGAAAATGGCAAACCATCTGACACATCGTGGAACATGCATCAAATAATCGACATAATACAAAATAGGGCAACTAATGCGCTTCTTATCACTAGTATAGTGTGAAATGGTGGTCACTAATAATGAGAGGCACCTAACTTCTTGTGCAACAAAAGAAGCAATCTATAGCTATCCACCACGCGATTGAAAATCTGTTGGATGGATAACATGAGCCCAAACATATCTCTGAGAGTAAACAAGTTGACTCTCTGCTGTAACCCCATGGGGGACATCAGGGAACTCGAGAAAATCATCTCCTCTCTTGGATAGGCTAGTGATAAAATATGTCCTTCTTAGAGGGCCTATACCATGTCTCAAGACCGATATGGAAAGCCTGCTCTTGGACACCACTGACAGATTAGATGTGCCAATAAGATAGAGTGCGCCTTCAGGGATGTAGCCTCCTCATAGTACTTAAGGAGGTCTACATTCCTCAAGAGCGTTTGGGTCGCTACACTAATAGGGTGAGAGTATAAATTCCCCTCCTTCTCTCGAGCCTCCCATGGTTGGAACACATGGTATTGGTTCGCCATTTGCTCATGTTATTGTTGCTGCTACTCCCTCTGTTGATGTCTTTGCTACATGATTAACATATAAAATACATAAGCCTCATACATAAATTGTAAAGTTTCTTATTAAATGAAAAATTTATTTTAAATATGGAAAAATAACTTTCAATTAAAAAAAAAATCCCTGATGCGCCCAAAAAATAGCAATGCATTAACTTTGGTGCACTATCAAACACAACAACATCGAAAAAAGTGCGTACTTACATATGACACACTGCTTTTGGTTTGCATACATACATTTCAACATGGTGTGTCTAAATAAACTTACACACCAATGTGCTCCTATAACCATTTTGCACCAATACAAAATGTTCATGTTATCGATGTAGAAATTATGGTGTAGATTTGCAAGTGCTCATGAAGTTTTAATCAAAATCACAAGACACAAACCTACTCTGCCACTCTGCAGAATTCAATTCACAATTTAGAACATCAATCACAAACATGCAATGAGAAATAACATATATGCACACAATATTTTTCAAGGGGAAATAAATCTACTAAAAACCCCTATTCATGCTTGCATTAATATGATGAATATAGTTGTTTTACAATTTCTCTGCTCAATTAAGCACATCCTGCAAGTGAATAACCTATCTCTCTGCTCACTGAGTAGATTTGACCCGTACTTCGTCAATTTTTTCCTTTTCTTGAGCCCCTATTTCCTTGTGAAATTCCTTGAGAAATTAGGCCCCTATTATTTAGGAAATTCCTCAAATTGATCATGCAATTCCCAAGGTTGATCATCTAACTGCATGCAACAACTCTACATTCAAGACTAGTCTACAACTGATGTTAAACTGCCTTAGAATATCCACCACAATTGGGGAACTCAATTCTCTACATGCACTAGCTATTTTGGGTTGATTGATCAGTTAATTGGATCATCACTAAGTTATACTGAAGTCTCACTACACAACTGACCTTCCATTAGTTCCTCCAACAATTGGAACCAATTTAATTGAAAACAACTTGAAATAACTGACCTTGATTGCTACAAATTAGTAATCACACATGCTTAACTAAAATCTAACTCCTCTAACTTGAATTTACTAGGATAACTGTGTGACACAAGCCATGTCACACAAGTTAACTGCATCCAAGTTATCTGCTAATGTGGAAATTCTATTTTTCTCAATTTATTCAAGGCAAAATCAAATTGAAAATTTCTTGCTACATTTTTCAACACTCCCTCTCAGCGAGAAAGGGATTATCAACCACCCCTATCATGCACCTGTTGAACTTGAACTTCCCTCTTACAAGGCCTCTTTCAAAAGGTCAACATCTTGTTCCTCTATCACAATGTATTATAACAACATTATCCACCTCTACACATAGTGCCACAAATGGTGACACTAGATATCTATATGCTTGGATCGATCGTGAAATATAAGATTCTTACAGATCTTGATGCAAATCTGATCATCACAGTAGATCATAGTTGGATCCATCATCTAACCAAACAATCCTACAAGTATCTTTCTCATCTAGATCGCCTCACATGTTACTTGAATTACAACCATGTATTATGCTTTTGTTGAGCTGAGTGCCACAAGTCTTCCTGTTGTACTAGGAAAATGTTGTAGACCCAACACTGCAAATTCCACTTGATGTACTCTTTTGGTCAAATGTACTCCCTGCCCAATCTGTACCTATGAAGCCACACAAGTTTACTCCCTTTGTTAGCCTGTACCATAGTCCAAACTGGGTAGTGCCTTCGAGGTATCGCAAAACATGCTTAGTTGCCTTCCAAAATAATTTGGTTGGCCTAACCATAGCTTGGCTCAGCTGGTTGACTGCATAGCAGATATATGGTCGTATGTTCACAAGATACATTAGTGAACCCACTAACTGTTGATAAATGGTAGCATCCACTTCCTCACCTGCAGTGGCATCCTCCTTCCTCCAGTTGGTCGCTAGAGGTGTCTCCATGGGTTTACAACTCTCCATGTGGAATCTTTGTAGTATCTCATTTGCATACTTGCCTTGAGACACAAATAGTTCCCTATCGCCTTGCCATATTTCCAACCTGAGGAAGTAGCGCATGAGACCCATGTCCTTCATTTCAAATTCCCTTGCAAGGTCCTCTTGCAAGATCTGATCAGCTGCTCATCACCAATAAATATTAAATCATAAACATATAAGACAATAATAAGCAGTTTACCTTCTACCAAGATGTGATATAGTTTTGCATCCGCTTCATTTTTGGTCAAGCCCAAACTGGTGAGATAACTGTCGATCCTGGTGTATAAAACACGGGGTGCCTATTTGAGACTGTACAATGCTTGCTTGAGTCTGCACACATGAGAATCTTGATCAAATGTATCAAAACCTTCCAATTACTTGATGTACACCTCCTCCTGAATAACCCTATTGAGAAATGTTATCTTTACATCCATCTAGTGGATCTTCCACCCCATTTTCGCAACCAGTACGAGAATTTCTCTAATGGATGAATACCTTGCTATAGGAGCAAAGGCATCCTCATAGTCAATTTCGTCAACTTGAGAGAATCCTTTGGCCACAAATATGGCCTTATACTTCTCTATGCTTCCATCTGCTGCATGCTTAACCTTGAAGATCCATCTCAAACCCACAAATGATTTATCTGTTTGTCTTGGGATCACTTACCAAACACTGTTCTTTACAATGGATTCATATTCCTCCACCATTGCATCAACCCATACAATTTTCTCTACTACTTCCTCGAAAGAGGATGGATTAGTCTCTACAATCTCTGTCATTAGAGCCATATAGACAATGTACTGTTCAAGTGACGTTCTCTTCTTGCGCAAATTTGAAGGAGCTCCCACATTCTCCCTCGCATCCTGCACAAGTCTATTAGCTTCCCTGGTTCTTTTTCTTCCTTCTTTGGGTCATTTTTCTTGAGGCTTCTCTTTTGGAGTGAAAGTCTCTTCTTCTGGTGGGATTTGAAGCTCCCTCTCAAGAGAGCACATCATCACATTATCCTCATCAAACTTTATATCCCTTCGCACAACTATCATTCTGAGGGATGGAAAGTACACACAATAGTTGTGAGGAGTTTCTATGTAACCCACAAATACCCCCAACTCTTCTATAAGCTCAAGCTTCTTCCTTGATTTTTTAGAGACATGGCAGTAAACAAAGGCTCCAAAAATCCTGAAGTGTGACACATTTGACGTCCTCCCCGAGAAACCCTCCTCCGGTGTAATCATACCAAGAATCCAATGAGGACTCTGGTTCTGCAAGTAGACTGTTGCGTTGCATGCCTCAACCCACAAATGCAGGGGTAGGCCTTGGTCATGTAACTTAGCTATCGCAACACCCACAATGCTACAATTCTTTCTCTCGTCTACCCCAGTTTGTTTTGGGTTGTGGGGTGTTGTTATCTCTCTTCGAATGCTTTGTTTTGCACTATTTTTTTTGAATTCATTTGAAACATACTCACCTCCATTATCGCTCTTGAGAGCCTTCACCTTCTTGTCAATTTCTTTCTCAACCAGTGCCTTTAATTCTACGAACTTGGAGAATGTATCATCTTTATTTCGCATGAAGAAATCCAACACTTCCTTGAGAAGTCATCAATAAAAATGACAAAATATTTGCGTTTGGTAGTGGAGGCTGTCAAGAAAGGTTTAGAAACATCGAGTGGATCCCTTCCAAGACTGCACGTGATTTGTTGTCCCCATTATGGAATGTGGATTTTGTGTACTTCCCCAAAGTACATCCTTTTCATACATCCTGTTGCTCAAGTGCTCCTTTGGGGAGGCCAATGGTTATTTGCTACATAATTTTTAAGGTGCCATGATGCAAATGGCCAAGTCTTTTGTGAAAAAGTTCATTGGCATTGCGGCTCTACACTTTCTCCGCCTTAGTGCTTGATGCAACACAATATTCCACATCTAGCTTATACAAGTTCTTCACACGAACCCCTATCTTCTTCACCTGTCCCATGGCTATGTGTCTCAGGAATTCTTTCGCTTTGTTGAAGATCACATCATAACCACGGTCTTCTAAAACTGAAACAAATATGAGATTCTTCTTTAGGCCTGGAACAAACATGACATCCTTGAGTTTGAGAGGGGAGCCCAACTCTGTCTGAAAGGTGATTGTACCAATCTTGGTTGCATTATACCTTCCATCATCCCCCCAACTCAATATGCATCTAGAGATATTTCTACTCCAGGTCATTGAAAAAGTCTCTACATCTTGTCATATAGAATGAGGCACCAGAGTCCAAGTACTACACACTCCCCATCACTGTGCTGACCATGCATGTGATAAGGGTGAAGTCAAGCTCAAATTGTGAAGTCAAAGCTTCACTTGCTGCTCCTCTTGAGGTCTTCTTGCTTGAATTTTTGTGTGGATACTTCATGGCATAGTGCCCGAATTCATGACAATTGAAGCACTTAATTTTGGACAGATCTTTCTTCTTGCCCCCTTGGCTGGGTTCTGGTTTGGTTTGAGATTTATTTTCTTTTCCCTTCTTTCCCTTTCCAACCAATGAAATGTTTTATTCATATTCTCCCTTGGATGAATTTCCATCTTTGGTATTTTTCCTTATTTCCTCCTGTACCAAATCAGACCCTAAGCATTCCCGATTCAATAGTTTCTCCCCCCCGTTCACTGAATCTTGGTAGCTATGCCAACTCTTGGGAAGGCCTAGAAGGGCTAGGTTTACCAAGTCATCATAATAAACATTAACACCAACTCCTACAAGCTCATCACAAACTTTTGTGAACCTGCTTAGATATTGCTGAATAGTGTCATTCTTTTGCATCTTGATATTTCGAAGTTTATCCTTGAGTGCCAATTTCCTATGGTCGCTGCTATTCTGGAATAGATTTGTCAGTGCCTGCCACATTGCATAAGGAGTTTATTTCCCATGGATATTTGTGACAATTTGGTCTCTCACTCCCTCTAATATTATTCTCCTCGCTTTGGCTAGATCTCTCTTCCATTGGGCTAGGTTATGGGCATCAAATTTCGTTGGTTTTGCAACATCTCTCTTGATGTATTCTAGCAAGCTATTGTCATCAAACACCGCTCCATGTGATCCTTCCATGCAATGAAATTCAAGCTGCCTTCCAAGACATACTCTAATCTCAGTCCATTGAAGGCCATTCTCCCAACTCTGAAGAGATCCCACTACACTGAATTGCAAATTCGAACCTCTTGAGAAACAACTTTAAAATTCCTACTTTAATGTGAATCCTGCTTCGTTACCATGTAGAAATTATGGTGTAGATTTGCAACTGATCGTGAAGTTTTAATCAAAATCATAAGACACAAACCTACTCTATTACTTTGTGGAATTCAATTCACAATTTAGAACATCAATCACAATCCCGCAATGAGAAATAACACACATGCACACAATATTTTTCCAAGGGGGAAACAATCTAATAAAAATACCTATGCCTTCTTGCATTAATCTAAAGAATAGAGATGTATTACAATTTCTTTGCTCAACTAAGCACAACCTGCAAGTGAATAACCTATCTCTCTGCTTACTAAGAGGCTCTGACCTAGACTTAGGCAATATTTGCCATTGCTTGAGCCCTTATTTCCTTGCGCAATTCCTTGAGAAATTAAGCCCCTATTATTAATAATTAAATTACCATCCACCTAATACTTATTAATAATTAAATGAAAATTATATAACCCTTATTCCTTTTAATTTATATGGCCTTGTTAGCTTTTTAAACAATTTAAATAAAGATCGGATTATCTTTTATTTGGGTTGAGAGATGCTCTACAACTCAGTATGGGGGAGATGTAGTGCTTGTAAAATGGCGCATTAAATAATAACAATAAACCATAATGATGACTTAATTAAAAAAATATATAGTCTAAGTAAAAGACGAAATGGATGCACTTTTTTTGATTAATTTTGCCTAAAATCCAGTAAATATTTTTAAGAATCATGAGTTTAAGTTGTTTAATTTGCAAAGCTTAGGTGCCTCAAAGTTTTTCTAGGGTGATGAATCCATTCGTGCATTCAAAAATGCATTTTAAACATCAAGAAATCACAGTCTTGCTAGAAATTATATTGCCAGATTTCAAGAAAGAAAACCATTTCGTCTGTTAGTTAAATTGTGCCATTAAAAAAAGTAATATAAGCAAAAAGTAATAAAAATAATAATTTGATTCAAGTCAATTTGTTATATTGTGCGCGCGCACACACACACATATTTATGGTAATTAGAATATTTGTATTAATTTCAAATCTATGCTCAAATCACAACTGTACATCAGGTGTTACTTTATGATTTTCTTCCATTGCTAATATAATCTATAGACTTTCAAATGAAAATTTTCCTTCGAAGGGGAATATATCTGATACCAAGCATATATGGGTCTTTGGAGGTGAATATTCCAGTAGAACTCTAAAATTAAACAAAATTTGCAGGTCATATAGCCTACTTCAAAATATAATCCTTAATTACAACATACTTCCCTGGATCCATGTTGACTAGCAACCCCCCTTCCAAATATTTGATATTTGAACATAGGATTGATGCTTAATCCATTAAGGGACAAAGTTTGGTTTTAATTGACCATTAACCATCAACTCTCCAAACTCCAAATTGCAACCTCGATTGGCACATTAATCTTGATTCTTGGTTATTATCACTTAGAATGTGCTTAAAACCCATCTTTGAGTTATTATCACTTAGAATGTGCTTAAAACCCATCTTTGAGTTATCTTTTGATATTTTCTTAATCCGATCTGAGAGATTATCCAAAATTTTGTCTCTTGGGAAAGTTACTTTGACCAAATATTGAATTCTTAAAAGGGAGTCACCGAACACAATGAGTGAAGAGACTTGGAATTATTTGGTGAGAAGAATTCCTTGGAGTAATATAAGCTTCTGCCTAATTATTTGTCATAATCCCTAAGCCCCATGAAGACTCTAAAAC
This sequence comes from Pinus taeda, assembly GCA_000404065.3. Classification (NCBI taxonomy): domain Eukaryota; kingdom Viridiplantae; phylum Streptophyta; class Pinopsida; order Pinales; family Pinaceae; genus Pinus; species Pinus taeda. Next base: position 8,687 of record APFE030636813.1, read on the forward strand.
TTTGAATTCTTTGAGGCTATAAAAGACCCCTCCCCTTTTGCCACCCTTGTATTTTTATTAATAAAATTACTAAAATATATATATATATATATATATATATATATATATATATAATATATATATAAAACATTAAAATGAAATTCAAATAATAATAATGATTCATATTTATCATTAGGATATATTGAGACAATAATAATTAATCGACATATAAAAATATAATAAAATTTAGTTAATATGCATACGCAAACTTAATACTTTGTTTCTTTATATAAAAAATTCAATATTATATATATCATATTAAAAATTAAATTAAAATATAAAAAAATATATTAAAGAAAAATGGCAAATCATATATGTAAGTATACATATTAGAGTTTAATTTTAAAATATAATATATATTATAAAGAATTAGATCCATTTTAATTCTTACCCATTAGGAATTAAATGTCTCTGTGTGTGTGATCTTTTCTGTCATCAAATTATAATTATATATATATATATATATATATATATTTTAAGAAATTTAATTATGTGAATACTAAGTAAATTTAGAATTAAGATAAATTTAATTTGATTTTAAAATAACATTAGTGATACAAACATATTTAGATAACTTAATAGAGAAAACATTTCAAACTTGTCACTTGCACCCTAAGTCACCAAGTTCAGGTTGATTATATTTGAAGTTCAACGAATTTAATTCCAGGTGGCCTGCACTAGGAGAATGTTGTCTCTGAATGTCAAACTTGAAAATGAGGGAGATATCAATACGAGTTAAGTTAGCTTTAGGAGGATGCTGGGAGTAGTGTTGTTAATTTACATAGAACATTATATATATTCACATGAACCCATAGTGGTGACCGCTACGTCCTTAGAATATTTGTATCAATATGAGTTAAGTTAGCTTTAGGAGGATGTTGGGAGTAGTGTTGTTAATTTACATAGAACATTATATATATTCACACAAACCCATAGTGGTGACCGCTACGTCCTTAGAATATTTGTACTCGAAGGGACCACTACGTCCTTATAATATTTGTACTCGAAGGGACCACTTCTTCTCGGCTCAACCAGAGAGACTAACCCCGAGAATGTCAAGAGAATTGAATCCATGACCTCTCAATAGCAAATGTGCATTAACGACTGAGGGCTTGACCAATTGAGCTAACCCTTTGAGTTAATATTTTTCATTTTAATTCGTTTATCTTCATCTTCATAATTTTGATACATTATTTTTTAATTTATACCATATACACCTAAATTATTCAAATTTATGTATTTATAAACAATTCTAGTAGAAGTTTAGTATTTCAATAAAATATAAAAGTTAAATATATAAAAGAAACATATGTATGTTAAAAAATGAGTAGTCTAATTAATAAACGAAATGATCCTTTTCACACACTTCTTTTTGGTCAATTTTATTCAAAATCGGGTAACAATTTTTAAGAATCACAAGTTTAAGTTGTTTAATATGCAAAGTTTGAGTGTTTTAAGAGTTTTTAAGGACGTTGAACCTATTTATGTATTCCAAAATGCATTTTAAACAACAAGAAATCACATTCTTTTTTTTTTTGTAATCTATGGCAGGCCCTTTTCTATTAACAACAGCCAACATAACTATGTACATACACAGGAATCCTCCATCCGCCCCGAAGGGAAACCGGGTAGGAGGACCTCCAAAAGTCAGAGTTTGTCACCTTAAAGGCCGAGAACGTGCACTAACCAGTTTAAAACTTAACCAACAAACTACCAGCAAACTAGAGTTATATCCTTAACCACTGTTACATTCCACAAACTGTGCTGAAACTAATTCTAATGGTCCTAACATTTAAAATTGAAAACACAACAAAGCGTATCAATCATCCATGATCTCCATTTTCACCTCTTCCTCGTGGTGCGCCTTGGTTATTAGCTTCAGAATACTTTTGATGTCCTCAAGGTGTCTATCCTGTTTCAGAAGCACGGAACGAAGACTCTTCATTTCCTCTTTCAGGCTCGACTACCCTTGCGCAATCTCCGTCATTTCTTCTGCAATTTGTTCCATTGCTTTGGCTAGCAGACACTTCATCACCCAGTACATATGCAAAGCCTGTTTATACTGGGAGAGGCGACCCCTGGTGTTACCTGGGTCCGGCATAAGAGAGCACCAATCTTCCATCTCAGGGGAAGAGGCCTCCTCCAGGACGTTCTTTTCCAAATTCTCTATAATTCTTCTTATCTCCACATTGGCTTCATTGTTGTACACACGCTCAGCATCTCTGGCCATCTGATTCATAGTTCGACGCCCTCTTTTCCGCTAATTGGGGGACTGCGTTTCATTGTCTTTGTTGACAGCTTGCCTGGTTCTTCCTCATCCCCTGCTACCTCTGCCCTTGCCTCTTCTGGGATGGCTTTCACGGGTATTACTCATGCTTCCTTGGCCAACCTCAAACCTCCCTTTCCCCCTGCATTCATCCTGCCCTTTCCTCATCTCACCTTCTCTGTTTATTCCTTCATCCTCCGTCCCCTCCTGTTCCTTCCTCCTAATCCTTTCCTCGCTGTCTTTAACCCTCTGATAATTATCCATTCCCTGAGTGTTGTCGGCCTCCTGAGTCCTCTGCTTACCTAGTTTCCTCATCCTTCTACCAGCCTCTTCACTGTCGACTCTTACCTTCCTACCTCCCTCCGCCATAGTCACTTGCTCTTCTTGGAAACAGGATCCACGAATTTTACACTAGGTCTCAACCACCTTCGCCACCTTGCATGTCCTGAATTTATTAGCATCGATGTCTTCATCTGCTCCCTTTGCTCTATTGCCACCTCGTCTGCCCGCCATCAACAGTTCACCGCTGTTTCCCTTCCCTCTTATTCCCATAATTAACTTGATGCCTTGTCTCGGGGTCCTCTCTTCCTTGTAATCTCTCCTTGCATCCTTTAAAATGATTGCCCAAGAGTGATGTTTGTGCTGACATTCTCTGCCCTCCATCATTACTCTGCGCCTGGTCCTTTTCTCCACCCCCATCGGGTTCTGCTTGTATCCTTTATCATATCTATACTTTGTCATTATTGTCCTGATTGGTAATGGCTTTTAATTCCTCCCAGTAAGTCCCTTCCAGCTGCGATGGCCATATGCTATCTACTTTGCCGTTCAGTTCGTTGCAGCCCCAATTCGCCAAGTAATCAGCAACTCTATTGCCTTCTCTCCTAACATGATGGATAACCTTGTACTCAATACGTTTCATTGAATCTGCTAGTTCCTGGATGAGGCCCGCTATCCTCCAGCTTTTGACCACTTGTTCCCACACTTTCCCATCATTCAATTTTCTTATTGTTTCAATAACTAAAGTTGAATCCCCTTCTATTTCTAGTTTCCTGTATCCATTTCTTATTGCAATCTTAATTCCTTGGTACGCAACCATGAATTCTGCTTCATTATTACTCATCATGCCTCCTCGATCAGCATAAATCCACCTAGTTTGGCCTTGACTATCTCTGAAAATCCCACCATAGCCCGCAAGTCCCAGATTTCCTTTTGATGCTTCGTCAAAATTAAGTTTAATAAAGCCTCCCTGAGGTCGTACAAACACTGTTGGGATTTGGTTTTGTATATTATGGGCTTTTTTCTACTGAGGATAGACCATCGCTTGGTCTATATTTAGCTTCCTTAGAATTCGGTCCTCTTCCACACTAGTATTCCGATCCTCCTGGCTCCAAGTATCCGAAAGGATAGTTTCTCTTATTAGATTTTGCGTTCTTTTCCATAGCCCCTCCGGAGATATAATCTTGTCTTGGAATATCCTTCGATTTCTCTCTTTCCAGATGGTCCATATGTTGAATCCTACAGCCAGGTTCCAGGCTCTTCTCACAACCGGGCTTTGAAATTGTCCCTTTCCCCATTGGAAGATAGTTTGGACAACATTTTGGGGATTACGGTTCGTCTTTCCAAAGAGGCTACTAAACTTTTCCCACTGTTCCTGAGCTATCGGACAAGAGTTTAGGATATGTTCCTGGGTTTCTATGTCTTGCTTACATAAGCTGCATCTTGGTGGCCCTTGGAACCCTCGTTTTTGGAGTTGATCCCATGTCAGGATGCGTCTTTTTCCCACAAGCTAAGCGAACATTGTGACCTTTGGCCACCATTTGTTGTTCCATAATTGTTTCCAATCATGAGTCTGTTCTTCCAACGTTTGTTTAGATTTTATGAGGTATGCTTCCTTAACCGTGAAGGAGCCTTTTGTAGAACCGCCCCATCTGAGGATATCCGACCCATTTCTCTTTTTGATCCTTCTGGAATCCATCTCTTTTATTATCCTTGTTTTAAGATCATCACTAATATTATTGTCCCAGACCCCAGGGTCTTTCCATTCCCTCCACATCTCATTTTCGCCTCCTTCCTTCCAATAATCATTTACATAGGTTAATCCTTTGGCCTGAGCTTCTCTGTAGATGATTTGCATCCCTTGAATATCCACCATTCTTTCCCTCTGCTGCCAGGCCTCTTCCCAGAATTTTGCTGTCCTTCCATTTCTGACCTCCCAAAAAGCATGCATATTTATAATGTCTCTGTTCTGGCATGCCAGATCCCATATCGTAGATCCCTTTGGCATCTCTTCCTTTCTCAAAATTCCTTTAGCTGTGGTTGGCATTGAATATTTCTGCGTCCATATCTCTTTCCATAAGTCTTTACCCCTTTCATCCAGCACCACCATAGTTTCGCCGCTAGGACTTGGTTCAGCAGAAGTGGATCTCTTACTCCTAGTCCCCCTACCTCCTTTGGTTTTGTTAGACTATTCCAAGAGATTAAGGCCCACTTCTTCTGCTAATTTGGCCCTCCCCATAAGAAGTTCCGAAAGATATCAATCATTTTGGTACTTACTCCTTTCGGAACTGCCATAACTGATAGAGGATAAATTGGGATTGCTTGTAGAGTTGATTTCAGAAGAACTAGATGAGAAGCTATGTTCAGCGTCCGAAAGGACCAGTTAGATAAAAGATTCTTGAGCTTCTCAATAATTGGTTGCCAATTAGCAATCCTTAGCAGACTTATGTCAAGCATGGTTCCCAGGTATTTTGTTGGAAATTCTCCCTTTGTGAACCCCAACGTTCTTATCAAATGGGATTTGACAATTTCAGGTGTGTTGAAAATAAAGGAGTTCGACTTATCCTTATTAATTTCAGTACCCGATACTTCCATGAATAAGTCTAAGACCTCTTTAATCCTTTTGACCTCTCTCAGGGAGACCTTACAAAAAATCATGATATCGTCTACGAACTGCTGGTGAGTGACAGGGATATTATTTCCCCACAGTCTTAGCCCTTTTGATTTCCTCTCTCTGAGATCTTTTTTGATATATCTACCCAATCCCTCAGCCGCTATTATAAACAGAAAAGGTGACAAGGGGTCTCCTTGGCGCAGGCCTCTTGATGCATTGAATGTCATAGTTGGAGAACCATTCATAAGAATGGAAAAATTAGGTGTGGAGATCATGCTAAGAATCCACTTCACCCACCTGTGACAGAAACCATAAGCCAAGAGGATTGACTCTAGATAGCTCCAATTTAAGCGGTCATAAGCTTTGGACAGATCCAATTTTATCAACATGCCTGGTTCCTTTTTCTGTTTCAATGAATGTATTACTTCTTGAGAAACAACTAAACCATCTAGGATTTGCCTCCCTTCGACAAACCTGGTTTGTTCTGGGGATATTATGTTGGGGAGGATTGGCTTCAGTGTTTTGACCATTAAGGTGGCTATAATCTTATAGATGACATTACAAAGTGCAATTGGTCTAAAATCCTCAACATTTTCCGAATGAGCTGTTTTAGGAATTAGAGAAACAAAAGTAGCGTTGAGACTCGACCATACCTTTTGCTGTCTGCGCGCTTCCTCAACAACTTCTAGGATTTCCTTTCCTATGAAATGCCAGCTTGCTTGGTAGAATTCAGCCGTAAATCCATCAGGTCCCAGGGCTTTGTTTCGTTTCATGCCTTTTACTATTTCCTCAACTTCCTCCAAGGTAGCTGCTCTCATCAAGGCTAAGTTTTGGTCTTTGGTTACCAAGTTTGGAATTTCATTGCTTATCCTTCCAATGGCCTCCTCTCTATTCCTCTGAGGTTCAGTGAGGATACCTTTGAAATGTCCTACCAGTTCCTGCTCCATTTCATCATGCTGAGTTATGCGCTGTCCTCCCCTGTTTTTAATTGAGAAGATCCTATTTCTCTGCCTGTGTTGGATCATGGCCCGATGGAAGAACTTCGTATTCCTTTCTCCTTCTCTAAGCCACTGGACATGTGATTTTTGTTTCCATAAGATCTCTTCCTGTTTTCTTCTTTCCTCTAGTTGACTTATTACCATTCCTTCTTCTCTACTTCTCTCCTCATTTCTGCCCTCTGTTATATTCAACTGTTGTAATTCATTCATTTTTTGCTCTAATCTTTGTTGATCTTTGAATATGTCCCCGAATTCTTCTTTGTTCCATTTTTTTATTTTCCCCTTAAGTTCTTTCAATTTTAATTGAAAAGTTTTCATTTTGCTTCTCCCACTTTGGCTGCTCGTGGTCCACCATTCTTCAACTTTAGGCATAAACTGTTGGTTCCTGAGCCAGAAGGCTTCAAACCTGAACGATCTTCTTTTGGGGCTCTGTTTGAGGTCAACTTCTAGCTTTATTGGCCAATGATCAAAACCTATTGCAGGAAGAATCATTGCCTCTATGTAGACATCTTTCATCATGATTTGTTCCGAAACTAGGAATTTGTCCAGTCTAGAAGCTATTTGGTTTTTTCCTCCTCTACGGTTATTCCATGTGTGTATACCATTTATGGTTTGTATATCCACCATTCGCTGCTCAGTTATCATATCTCTAAAAGCTTCCATATCTTGGTCTGTTCTTCTTAATCCTCCTCTCTTCTCTGTTAAAGACACAATCATATTGAAATCCCCACCGATTATCCAAGGCCTTTCATGATAAAGTCTTCGAATTGATTTTATATTCTGCAAGAACCCTTTGCGTTCATTGGGAGAGTGTGGACCATACACTCCAGATAGAGCAACCCACTCAAAAGACCCTATCAGATTAAACATACCTGAAAGGATTCGCGGAAAACTAATCCAATTCTTGAATTGTATTTCCTCTGGGTTCCATAAGATTTCCAATCCCCCTGCACTGCCTGCTGCATCCTGTCCCATAATTTCATACTGGATTTTCCATCTGCTAATTATTTCTTCCATTTTTTTCATGCTCATCTTTGTTTCTTGAACTATCATTATGCTTGGCTTGCCTTTTTTCAATCTATCTCTCAAATGCCTTTGTTTTCCCCTACTGTTAAGACCTATAATGTTCCAACTTGTGATTATCATTTAAATAGTTTTGAGGTTTGATGGAATACCTCTGACAGAGGTATTACCCTTCCCGAATTTACCAGCATTTCCCCCACTTCTTGAATTGTTTTGCTTAGTGAGTGTCGTCCTCTTTTTTTTCCCTACTTTTCCAGAGCTTCCCAATCTGGAGTTCTGAGTCTCTTGCTTTCTTGTCTGATCCAGTTTATTTGCTGCTTCTATCCCCACTTTTTCTTTATATCTTTGAAAAGCTTCTTTGTATACTTGTTTCTGTTCCTCAGGGATGAACCTTTCATCCAGATATCTCCATTCCTGTAGAAATTTTCTCATTATGCGCTCTTCTTCCCCTCCTTTCTCTTTCTGAGAGTCTACCTCCATTTGGATTTGTTCCTCTGTTTGTTCTCCCTTCTCCTCTATTCCTCTTTTTTTTTTTTTTTTTTTTTTTTTTTTTTTTTTTTTTTCCTTTCCTTTAATATTTCCATTGGTTCCTCCTCGCTTTCCTCATCTGCCATCTCTGTTTCTTCTCCCTGTAAGGCTTTGAACTTATTTTCCGTCTCCAGGGGGCTATTTTTACTGGTTTCTTGTCTCTGAGGTATATTTTTCCTTGCCTTTCTTTTGTTTTATACTTCTTGGAAACCCTCTTCTTCCCTGCCTGAGTCCTCCGAAGTGGGGAACGCCTTTTCTTTCCTGTCTATTGGTTCCTCTGTTTTATTTAGAGGGCATTGTCTGTAGAGATGGCCATATTCGTGGCATCTTCTGCATCAGAATGGGATGTGTTCATAGTCCACTGGTTGTTGCCATACCTCATCGTGGTACTCCAGTTCGATAAATTCTGGGAGGGGTTCGGTTATATTCATATACACACAAATCCTGGCGTAAGACGTGTACCTCCCTCTTTTCGTGGATTCTGCGATTTTCACAAATGATCCTATTGCATTGCCTATTCCTTCTAAGATCTCCGGATCCCAGAATTCCATTGGGAGCCCAAAGAGTCTGATCCAGACTGGTGCTGCTAACATTTTCTCTGCGTCTGGGTTGTAACATTCTTCCCAGTGTCGGATGAACAAGCTCGCATTATTCATGAAATAGGGGTCACCTTCGAAAATGCTTTCCTTATCCTCTACATTTGAGAAGATGATTGTAAAAACCCCCTTGGCTCCCAGTTTTAATTCTACATAGCCTTTCGATTTCCATCTCTGCTGTATCCACTTGGATAAGTCTCTCTCAGTCGGCCAAAACCCTACAAAATTGCATATTAAAGCATAATCTTTCATATAGCTTCTGTATTCTTCGAGTTTATTATTTGGAATCACAAACCTGGGTTTTTTTGGATGCCCTTGGATGGCATTTTCCGCTTAGTCTCGTTTGCCAGCTGGTCCCTTTTACAGGGTTTTCCCCGTCGTTTGCCTTCGGCCCCTTCCGAGTCCTTTCCTTACTTGATTCCCCCTTTGTTATATTCTTGTAGGAGGGGATCTCTCCCCTCCCCGTATTTGCTTCCATTTCTCCTTCAGGTCCACTGTTTTCTGCTCTCTCTCTTCAACAAATGGCAAAGGGGTTCTGGCTCTAATCGGCGCACGCGAACTCCTTCTCCCCGCGAATAGTCCTCTCTCTAGAACTTCCACTAGAGAAGGCAGGGCACAATCTCTCTACCGCTGAAACCCTAGCTTCATTGCAGACTCCCAACTATGTGCCATGGATTCCATTTCAACAAGAAATCACAATCTTACTCGAAATTATCAGATTACAACTAAAAAACTATTTCATCTATTAAAAATCCTACACTTAAAAAATATTTTAATTCTAAAATTTAATTATATATTTCTCATTTATAATAAAGAAGTTCGAGGTCCAACCAAAGTTGGTTAATATATGTTCCATTCACAACCACCCTTGACTTTATTTGAGTAGTTTTGGTTTTTAAGGTTTGTTAAGATATGTTTAATTCACAACCACTTTTGACTTTAGCCGACTAGTTTTGGTTTTTAGTTTTATAATTAAGAAGTTTTAGATACATAAAATAAAAATGTTTGTAATTAATATTTTTGTAGTTAGTTTAATGTATAGGGTTAATATGGCATACAATTTAAAAATATATGATTTCATTAGAAGTATTATTGGTGATGAAGATAAGGGATGGTAGTTTGTTTATGTATATTTTTATAGTGGAATTATTTTTTGGTTTCAAAGTATAATTTAAAATTATTTTTTATTTGTTAAAAATTTGCTTTTTGAGTGTAAGAAAATAGGGTAATAATTTTAAATTTACAATTGGTAAGAGCAAAAGTTTGTCTTTTTACAAAATTTTAGCGAATCATTTGGAGCGCACAATTTTTTTTTGAATAATAATGATCAGTCATAATACATTTAGAAATAACAACTAATAGTGATTGTCTTCATTATCAATTAATAATTAAATTATGATAAATTTTGCCACCTTCAATAAAAAAAATAAATCAAAATGAAAAATGAAAAATTATTTTTCATTAAAAACTCGACTTTTTAAAGAAAAACACCTTTAACTAATGAAAAAATTTCATATCTCCATATAATTAAAGATTAATCCAAATCATTTAAAATCAATATGAAAGACTTGTAAATTGCAAATATTGTGTTAGATTTCTTAACCATGAGAAATAAATGTGAAAGATTTGCAAAATGCAAATATTGTGATAGATTCCTTAACAATGAGAAATAAATAAAATTTTAATTAATTGGTTTACATGTTACATGAGATAGATTGTGTTCTCGTGGACATGCACATAGTGAATTAATTCGAAAGAAAGAAAGAAAGAAAGAAATTATTTTAACGAGGCCAAAAATAGCCTATAAGACAAATTGCTTCTTTATCTGTTTAATATATTTAGTCTTTTTCTGTGAAACTTCAAAATAACCATTAATTAAATTAATAGAGAATAACATAATAACACATAAAATGATTTCGATTAATTGTAATGGAAAAACAGATAGGTATCCTCTTCTATAACTACAATATGTCTCAACAAAAACTCATTGACAAATGCATACATGGGTTTTAATTTAGGCAACAAACGGTTTATTGTAAAAGACGTTATTAACTAAGATCGTTTAACTAACTCAATAGACGGTGATGGACCAACAAAATCAACCATAATTAATGGAGTTGTTGTCATGGTTAAATTAATATATAAACAATATTCGATAGGATAGTTGTGGGTTAGGTCGATATTGTCAACTTTAACATATAATAGTGATTGTGGTTAAGTTGTGGGCATTTATTTATTTATTTTTGTTCATATTTCACTTTTGATATCTTCCTCAATATTAAATGGTTGTTTGGCTTAAGAAGTCCTTCTTAGCAACTTAGAATTGTTATACAAATATAATTTATGTTTAGAGGATTAGGTGAAAATAGATAAGATTTTCATTTTTCAAATCCCTTTTTCTATAGTCTTAAGAATATAAAGTTAAAAGTTAAATAAAGTTAAAAGTTAAAAAAAAAAAATAGGTTGATTTAAGAAATTGGGTGCATGTTTAGCTTTTTAGAGATTGGATTATACTTTAGCAATTATTATATCTAGTTTTAATTTTTTTATTATTATATTAATTTTTTTCTATTTTAGTTTATTTATAACATGCATGTTTAAGTAGGATTAAGTATGGTGTAATTTTTGTTTAAAAATTTATAGTTGTGAGAAATTTTTCGAAATGTTAGATAGTTTATGCTACAGATGTTCTTGTTGATGGGATTACTTATCTTGAAAAAATTTGATGTTGTCTTTAAAGACATTTTCTATAAATTTTTCTTTGGGGTTGAACATGATTACATCTTAATTTAAATCTCTATAACATTGTGGTGGCCATTTTAAAGGAGTGGCAACTTCCTTCTAGCCATCACAATCCATGTTTCTTCTCAACCTACTCTAGTCACAAAGGATCATATTCTCATGGGATTTGTCCCTATAAATACAATCTCCTTTAAGGATTTCTTGTTATTGGGCAAGCCCTAGAGTCCATCCTTTATTATTCAAAATGTTGTGTTTGCTCTTGTCTTGAAGTTGAATTCCTCTCAAGTTCAAGAGGAAGAGAAACATTTCTAAAACCACAAGTTGATATGAAAATTAAATGGCATATGCCTAAAGGTGATGAACCTTTAAGCTTGTATCTCTGACCCTTAGGGTTCTTTTTTGAAGGATTTAGATCCAATGCACTTTTTTTTTAGGAGGTTTTGTATCCTATAAATTTTGGTAGAAGTGGATTTTTTGATGATATCTGCCAAAGGTCTATAGTTTAATGAATTTTGGATTAAGTTTATGGACCCATGGATTTAATCCACATACTAAGTTGCTTCATTCAACCCCATTATAAGTAGAATAATCAATCTCCCCTTGGAATGTCGAAACAAAAACTCTCTTATGACCATTACAAATGTTTTGGTTAACCATCTTACCATAGTTTTTTAGGACAAAAATATGTCGAGATATTTTATTCCGAAGTTGCATTAGTATTGACTTGAACAAAGATCTCCCCAAAACTTTCGTGATGGAGTGCAAGGATAACAATTGGATGTAAGGGTTTGAATATGAGAATATTGCACCAAAATGTAGAAATTTCTTTGAGCATAGGAACCTGGTTGTTTCTTAGAAAAATGTAAATACCCACCTCTTAGGCAAAAAAAAGGAATAATAAACCTAACTAATGGAAGACACAAGGAACAATTCCATATGTGTGGACCTAGTCTCTTGAACCCCAAATTGGACAAGGTGGATATGAGAATGTTATTGTAATAATAAAGAATAATCTTCCCTTGTAGTGGATTATCTCTTGAAAAGGTAGGCTTATTAGGGTAGAGCAAAAGTTTTTTTGTTTTTTTGTTTTGTTGGGGTGGATGTGGCAGGGGGAGGGGGCACAAGGGGAAAATGGACAACTCAAAATTGAAAAAGGCTTCAATAAATTGGGACAAGTTGGTTATGGAATTGGAAGTAAGACCCCCAATGGCTCCATCAACTTGGAAACAACCTTTAGATGTGAAGAGAGGCTTGATAAGAAGAAGAACAAACAAGGAAAAACAAAGGCATCATAATGAATTATATAATCTTATAGTTAGTGAATTAGAAGAAATGTACTCATCTAATGACAATATTTAGACAAATTAGGATATAAATGTAATCTCTCTTATGACTATTGCTTGTTTCTCTAACTAAAATAAGGATTTTCCAATATATCACAACTAAGATCTAAATATTGAAAATCAAGTACACTAATGTTTAACTTAGTCAAGTAAAATTAACTTAGTCAAACTGTAAACTTAATATAATCAATTATATATATGATAGATTGTTATATATAAATTAAAAAATATTATGAAAAGTAAGTTCCAAGGATAATGCAAAAAAATTGAAAATAATGTCTACAACTTGAATGACATTATTAATGACCCTATAAAGTTGTTCAAGTTGAATACTTAACATTATTGTGTATGATTCACAATAGCTTTTCCATGCTTATATTTTTAGATAAAAGAAATAATATTTATAATCCTCCTATCCTTAATTTCAAATTTTCAATTCATAAAGAAGGTTCCATTGAATGTGTTGTCATTGATGTCAACCCCAAAGTCACTAATGTCACACATAGGGGGAGTCAAACCAAGGTCGATAAATTAAAGTTGAGTAGGGAAATGTTATTATCAGTTCGATGAGCAGATAATAGCACAAAGTAACTTGCACATGATTAGAACATCAAGCAGGGTAACGATCTCATCAAATCGAGGGATTTGCAGTGGATCAAATGATCATGCAGAGTAAGCCGAGGAGTATCAAAAACTCATGGAAAACGATAGAGTCTATTTACATAGTGTTGAAGAATCAAGGGAAATTAGGTGTAGTGTGATTCTTCTTGACTTGATAACAATTTGTGGAGTATTTTTACTTTTTCTTGTTAGCTTAATCTTCTTCCTTTTCTTATTAATGCATGTGTGTGTACTGCATCAAACTGCTACCAAAAACATAAGAACAAGAACACAAGATGTTGGCTCTCTGCCAGGGCCAAAACCTCTCTTCTCTTGAGAGGAAAACCCTTTAGAAAGTTTCCCTTAATGAAGCTTCTATTGATAAATGCCAAACCCTAGACCCTTGACTATAATGTCCTCCAAGCATAAGTCAAGTCCTTTCTCATTTCTGCACTTTGTTCCCTGACACTTAGTCTTCCTTCTTCCAGCACTTTGTTTCCCGACACTTTGTCCTCCTTCCAACTGTTGTTAGATCTTGTTGCACTTTCTCTAGAAGAGACACTTATCCTTGATCTTTGATGAGACCCTTTCACATGGGATGATGTCTTCCTCTTCTTCACCCACTAATGAACTTGTATTACTATAATGGGAGGGCTGTTATGACAGTAGAGACATCCTCCTTCTATTCGCATATGTGACTATAATAGGCTTTAGAACAGTCCTATTAACTTTGCTTTCCTTCCTTGTTTCTTCAGTTGAGTGGGAGGCCTTTAAGGCCTATGTTTCTAGCCCAAGTGATGAGATATGTTGATTGTGAGTTTCTGCTGTTATGACCGCATGCAACCTTCCTTTTCCTCACACAAGTGATTGCAGCTTGCCCTAGTAACAATCCTCTTAGGCTCGATTGTGTACCCTTCTTCTTCGCTGCACTTGGAGACCCCTTCTTTGCCCTTCATTCACCCTTTTCTCGACTTCATTCACTTAGTTGATTTTCAGAGATGAGTGAGCTTGACGTTGGAGGAGTGGACAACCTCTATATATAGAGGTTTATCCTTAAGGGCGACTTGTCTTCTTTTCTACGAATTGCTTCCTTTGATGGTGCCTTGGAGGAGACTTGACTTTCCTTGGAGGTGTCTTCTTTGACTCTAATACATAAGTATACCTATAGTAACATGCCCTTAAGGTCTTCAACATAATTCTTTTGACCCTTTGACTCACCTATAACACTTTAACATGTGCTAGACCTATTTCAATGAGAAAGAAAACTCATTGACATATATTATAAAAATAATATTTCTTTTCTTGAATAAATACAAATATCAAAAGTACATTTATGAAGACCGAACCTAGTTACATTTCCTTCAACACTCCCTCTTAACTAGGGAGGTATTCATACAACATTACAAGGTGTTTGGTTATTTTTCAATCTTGAAGAATTCACATAAGAGAGACTGGATTGGCAATCCATCTGTTATAGCATCATAGTAACCAACATTGTTTCCACAACAAGGCCTTGAATGACAACTCTATCTCTCAATAGATCAGAGCACATTGTTGGTGAGACCAATGAATTATAGACACCTTAGTCATTATCTCTCAAGGTACATACCCACTCGGGTGTTCACCGAGTATGACATTCTAGGACTATTCTTATCTTGGGTTCCCAACCCTCAAAGAATATCGGTCCTCTTGCCTACTCTTGTCTTGGATGCCCTACACATCCTCAAAGAGTATCATATGCCAGATGATTACCCAATCCTCCCATTCTTTCTTCCCAAGTGAAGACAAGAATGTTGTGTCTATCTCTTCATCTTGAATGATGAAGACATGCCAAGTATCCTCTGACAAGGTACTTGTCCAAGTTCCTTTGTAATTGGGAACTTGTTATAACTCCCTCTTAGCTAGGGACTTGTCCATTCATCAAAAACTTCTTCTTTGCGGGTCCTCCAACTACTTGATCTCCTTCCTTCCTTCGATATCATGAAGTCTTTGTTCAATTATTCTTCTTGGTAGGGCACCATCCATTGATCACTTTCCTTCCACTTTGTCATGTCATTGCTTCCTTTGTGGAAAGTGTCCTTCTTGACATATATAATGTTCTCTTGTCATCTGGCTACTCCTTTGTCATCTGTCCATGCTTCAGAATACTCTTCTCATGGATGCTTCATTGTACTTGCTTGTTTACATGCTTCGATCTAGTAGCCCTTCATGACTTCGTCCTGATATTGCTTCAAATGAAACTTTTGCTATATGGCTTCTTCATCATGAAATCTTCGTAGAGTAGAATTAGTTATCTTCACCTTTCATATCTCCAAGGCCTTCATAGGTGTCAAGGGTCCTTTAATTTTTTTCCTTCCTTTAGCAGAGTTGTCCTGCCTTCTTTCAGGAGATGTCTTCAATGAATCTTGTGAGATAGTGATTCTTTGTGATCATGGTGTTCTTCACATGCTTGATCTCTTTCTTCATTTGATTTTTCTTGGATAGATTAGTCATCCACATTATGCTCCTTGTGGGAGAAATTCTTCATTGCTTGCTTCTAGGACTAGTCAGCGTTCCATCTTCACTTGCTTCTTAGTCAACAATCTTATACTCCTTATGTGAGTATTTCTTCTTGTTGACCTTCATTGCATTGTAGTACATGCCTTCGAGCATGTCATTGGTAAAAGAGATTCTTTCATACTTGATCATTTCATAAAACTATTCCCATGACTCAATAATATACATATGATAATATGACTAAACTTTGATGCATACATACCTCATCTTGATTCTCCTTTGATCACCTTATCTTCAATTGATTGTCCATGGTGTGGCCCTTCTCGCTTCATCTTAGCTTGCATTCATATCATCCTTTTTCTTGAATCCCATGAATGGGACTCCTAATTAGACATCTGCTTTTGATTATGAATCTTCTTTTGAAGATTCCATAAGAGGATCTTGAAGACCCTTACCCTGTAAATGTTCTTTCTTTTTTATGATGGAGGTCTTCTGATATTCTTAATCATGATAAATTTTCTTTCATTGTGGATGAGGTCCTATACTAGGTATGCTCCTTCTACATGAATATCTTGCGCTATATCTTCCGTGCTCCTATAACCTAGAAGATATTTCTAACCATGCATTTTGTTCTATAAATGCTCCTTCTACATGAGCATTTTGAACTCTATGTACATCATGCTTCTAGATTCTAGAAGACGTTTCTAGCCATGCAATTTTATTCTATTCCTACATGCTCTTATACCACTCAAGACTTTGAAAGAAGATTTTAAGTAAAAAAGTAGATTTAGTCATAGTAGAGATCTGAAGGATCTTCCTTCTTTTGCTTCTTTTCTTCTTCTTTCACCTCTTGAGTCATGTGAGCTTCTTCCATTTTTCTTTTGTTGTTGTTATCCTTCTTTATTTTAGGACAATTCCTTTTGTAGTGTCCATATTCTCGGCATCCAAAGCATTGGACTTTGGACATATCTTTGTTGTTTGTTCTCCGTGAACCAAATTTGACAATTTTTCCCTCTCTTGGCCATGGTAGCAAATGCTTGCTCCTTTAATCCCACATCTTCCTTTGCTTTGAGTATTGTTTCCTCTATCTTGAATACAAACCACATTTCACTTAGTGGGGTGGCTTACTTCTTGGAATATATGCTTGATGTGAAGTTGCCCCAATCCTCAGGTAGACCATTGAGTACTACAGTTGTCATTTCTCTGTGAGACATGACTTCCCCTAGCTCTTGAAGTTTATCCCTCATCTCAGAGATCTTCATGAAGTAGGGAGCTATTCCTTCCTTTGATATCTTCGTTTTGCATAGTTCATTTCGTAGAGATATCACTTCTCCAATTGTGGTTACCGAGAATATCTCTACTAGTTTGTCATATATATCTTTTGATGTTTCAAGTTTGGAGACATAAGGAATGAGAGAGTCTTTGATGGATTCTATTAGAATCATTTGAGCTCTTGTCTCATCCTTATTGTATTTGGCTAGGGCTTGAGTATGTTTCTTAGCAGGGATAATGATATTCCCTTTGATATGTTCTATAAGTTCATTCTCCTTGAGAAGTAAATTAGTCCTCTTCTTCCATGCAAGAAAGTTATTGGTACCTACCAATTTATTGCTTTCCTTGCAAAAAGACATTGATGTATAATCAAAAGGGGACATATACTTAGTTTATAGATTTTGAGATGTAGTGGACTTGCTTTCTACTTGAAGACTTGATGGATTTCCTTCCTTAGATCTTGATTTTCTTCAAGTGGACTCACTTGATGATGAGATTTGCTTAATGGCTTGCAGATGATGTCGGTCCTTCTTTGATTTTCTCTTCTCCTTGCTTTGTAGTCTTCCTTTATGAATGATAGATGGTAGACCTTCTTGTCCTTGAAGTGATTGAGACTTCTTGGCTTGAGGCTTAAACTTTTATAGATGTCCTTCCTTGATGAGTGTTATTGAGATGCCCTTTCCTTGATGTGTCACCTTAGCTCTGAAACCATGTTGAAGAATCAAGGGCAATTAGGTGTAGTGTGATTCTTCTTAACTTGATAACAATTTGTGGAGTCTTTTTACTTTTTTCTTGTTAGATTGATATTCTTCATTTTCTTATTAATGCATGTGTGTGTACTTCATCAAACTGCTATCAAAAACATAAGAACAAGAACACAAGATGTTGGCTCTCTTCCAGGGTCAAAACCTCTCTTTTCTTGAGAGGAAAACCCTTTAGTAAGTTTCTCTTATTGAAGCTTCTATTAATAAATGCCAAACCCTAGACCCTTTACTAGAATTTTCTCCAAGCACAAGTCAAGTCCTTTATCCTTTTTGCACTTTGTTCCCCGACACTTAGCCTTCCTTCTTCCAGCACTTCGTTTCCTAGCACTTCGTCTTCCTTCCAACTGTTGTTAGATCTTGATGCACTTGCTCTAGAAGAGACACTTATCATTGACCTTTGGTGAGACCCTTTCACATGGGATGATGTCTTCCTCTTCTTCACCCACCAATGAACTTGTATGACTGTAATGGGAGGGCTGTTATGACAACAGAGACAACCTCCTTCTCTTTACACATGTGAATGTAATAGGCTTTAGAACAGTCCTATTAAATTCACTTTCCTTCCTTGTTTCTTCGCTTGAGTGGGAGGCCTTTTTAGGCCTATGTTTCTAGCCCAAGTGATGAGATATGTTGACTGTGAGTTTCTACTGTTATGACCATAGGAAACCTTCCTTTTCCTCGCACGTGTGACTACAACTTGCCCTAGGAACAATCCTCTTAGGCTCAGTTGTGTACCCTTCTTCTTTGCCGCACTTGGAGACCCCTTCTTCATCCTTCGTTCACCCTTTTCTCAGCTTCCTTCACTTCGATGATTTCATAGATGAGTGACCTTGACGTTGAAGGAGTGGACAACCTCTATATATAGAGGTTTGTCCCTCCTTAAGGCTGACTTGAAGACTGCAGGCCGATTCGTCTTCTTTGCTACATATTGCTTCCTTTGATGATGCCTTTGCTTGGAGGAGACTTGACTTTGCTTGGAGGTGTCTTCTTTGACTCTAATACATAAGTATACCTATAGTAACATGCCCTTAAGTTCTTCAACATAATTCTTTTGACTCTTTGACTCACCTATAGCACTTTAACATGTGCTAGACCTATTTCAATGAGAAAGAAACTCATTGACATATATTATAAAAATAATATTTCTTTTCTTGAATAAATACAAATATCAAAAGTACATTTATGAAGACCGAACCTAGTTACATTTCCTTCAACACATAACAGGTCGATGAGTAAATGGAACATGTGCTAAATGAAAAATCAGTGACCATTGTTTTTGTCTCTTGCACTGTTTCGATTACCCAACTTTTCGCATTCTTCATAATCGATTTCTATATATATGTGCGAACATGTTTGTAATGAGTTCTACTTATGTATTTTCTTGTGCTCTCTCTCGTTCAAATTGTCTCATACTTATTTAAAACTTTTCATTTCATTATTATATCAAGCCTTTGCATGGCACGTCACACACTCGTTGACCCTAGCCTTTAATCCTCTATCCTTACTCCATGCGCTTATGCCACACTTGCTCCATCACTCCTTTGGTGCATCGTTCACTTCTAATGCCAAGCCTAATCGATCTTAGCTTTTGACAATGCACTATGGGCCATCACATATGATCTCACCATGTTGTGCATTGCACGCTCTTAGCTTCTAGTGGTCCAACCTTTACTGCTATCCCACTTGTCATTTCCCAACATACGTCCTCAAGCCTTGTGTGAGCGCATTGCACATCTCTACCAATCAAACAAGACTCACCTGCCTCTAACCCTTTCACTTGCCCCATATATATATGCCCTTGGTCCTTTAGTGCATTGTGCAATTCCTACACCCAATCTATTCGACCCTTATTTCTAGACTTGTCGCCTTGTGCTTAACAGCTAATGTCCCTTCCAGTGTTGGCACATTACGCACTTTCAATGCTAAGGCAAACCAACCTTGCTTCTAACTCTCCCACTTGCACCCAACCTTAGCGCACTGTTTCTCCACATAGAAAATTTTGCATAAATTAAATAAGTTAGAGTAGGGATTTTGGGATTGATCTTGTGCATGTGGCCATGAATGAATTCCAGTTTTCGGGTACTACATATCCACAATATATTAGTATATCATAATCCATTGACACAATGCCTCTAGTTAAAAGGAAAAGAACAATGAGAGAGGCAGTTAAAAGCAATATTGAGGGTGTTGTGGACAGTCCAAAACCCAAGCCACCAATTTTAACCAACACAACATGCTTCATAGACAAGTCCACCACCCCCACATGGAAAAAGGTATTTAAGGACTTCAACAAGAAGGAAATATTGCAAGACCTAGAAGACAGAGTGGTATATTTCAATATCAAGAGGTCTATATTCCACAAAGTTTCTTGCCATTATGAAATACTACATTATGCATAAGCCATTGGGTGGATATTACAACACATTTGTTCTCAAAGTATGATCGTTACAAGTGCAAAGGATGAGGAGCTTGCCACTTATCGGGCTCATGATTTGCATAAATACTATAAACTCCCAAATTTTGAATAATATCTCAACACAATGTTTTATGTTGGTTTTGGGGAGTCCACGAAAGATATTCTTAAGACTTGGTGGCAAGAGCTAGGAAAATTTTGGCAGAAGCCTGATGGTATCTGTAGATCCAAGTCATTAAGGAAAAGTGTACCAATATATGATGGCTATGCACTACAGATTGTATGGATGTAAGAATGCAAAATCCTTTGAAGAAAGATGAGTTTATATGGTATACCCATGCACCACTGAGGGAATTGTTTTTAATTTGTATGGTCTCATAAACCATCAATTGTAGAAAAATGTTCCTAAGGAAAATAATGTAGCACAAGTAAAGCAACCAAAGTTCTATATGTCATCCTATTTTATAGATGGGATATGTGCTAAAAAAAAATCCCAGGTTTGGAGTGGTAGTGGACTAGGGAACAACCCCCTGTCCATAAATACTGCAAGATAATGTGGGATACCAGTTATAGGGGCATGCATGAAAATATCTTTGAGAAATTCATCTCAATGTTATATCAGATGATATTTGGTATCGAGGTTCCTTGCATGAAAAACAAGGACAGGGAAGCCATAATCAATGTTTCTTATTGGTTTACATCACCTCAGGGTGCATTCATAAGGGTATTCAGAGCATATAAAAGTCCACATCTGTTGCCAATGTTTGTAACAGAGAAAGTGGTCATGGAAGAAGTTGATTACCAACTTTGTATAGGGCTGTCAGGGACATTACAAAAATTGAAAAATTCACCATGGCCCATTTCCCCCTTGTAAATAGGGTGATACGAACTGAACAATTTAAAGGCAACAAAGGCGGAAATTGAGGAACTTAATCACCTAAGTTTCGGTGAGATGGGTTATCATCAATATGACCATAGAGGTATTTTCACACAACATTGTACAAAGTTGAGATTCACATGGCCATATGCTTCGATCTCCTGGGATGATGAGGAAAAGATTAAGAACCATTATAGTGCCTTTAGAGCAGTTGGACTAGGTAAAGAAGCAGGCCCTTCTAATAAAACAAATGTTCCAGATAATCTGTAAGAAGGGACCCAGGAGGGAATGAAGATTCAAAATACTACCGAGTTGAAAATAAAACAAGAACATGAAGCTGAGGAGGAGAGGAGAAAAAAGTTTAAAGCATATAAAAACACTAAAGGGGAAATTTAGGAGAAGAGAAAGAAAGAACTTGAAGAGGATAGAAAAAAGAAAAAAGAGGAAGAGCACAGGAATAAAGAAGAGTAGGAAAAGAAGAAGCAAGAGGCTACGTAGAAGAGCAAAGAAGAATTAAAGAAATAAAAAGAGGGAGAAGCTTTAAAGAAACAACAAAAGGATGCCCTCCAAAAGTAGAAGGAAGAAGAAGAATAAAGAATATTACAACTTGAGGAGGAAAAGAGGAAGAAACAAAAAGGGGATGAGTTGTTGAAGAAGTTAGAGGAGGAACTTATCATAGATGATGAGCAAGAGGAAAAAAACCAAACAACACAAATTATGCCAATCATAGCTCCTTTGAATATTCAACCTCCAATCCCTCTTACTGGTGGGCACCTTCCTTTCAGCGAGATGGGGATTCCACCTCTAGATGAAGATAATATTATGGACATCTCCAATTTCAAATTTGATGAAATTAAAGAAAAAATCATTCGAGAAAGGAGGAAGTACTTTTCGAATGAGCCATATCGACTAGTTTCTAGTCATACAAAAAGAGTTATTATGTCGAATACAAAGACTAATCCTAGGGAAGTTGCTTTAGCAGGTGCAACATTTGCAGTAGCCATGAAAAAGAACACAATTTTTTTGATGCACAAGAATGAATAATTGGAGAAAGTATTGGCTGATGCAAAGTAGCGGATTGTACATGTCCTCAAAGAAAATCAAAGTGTGTCTTCCACAAGTTCAAGCAAATAAGGCCTATAATCAGCTATACTTGAAGAACTCAAGTAGCTGGAAGACATGATAAATCAGGTTTATGAAGAGATGATAATCTTGCACAAGGTCATGGTGCCTTTGTATGAGATCTAAAAGGAATTACAAGAAAAACTGAAAATTACAATATTGACTCATATGGATATGGATATGATCTAAGAATGGAGCGCCAAGTACCTAAATGCACAAGAAAAATTGGAAAAGAAAGGAAGACATGTATAAAATGGAAACAAAAGAGACAAAGATGCATATGCAAGACTATGATCAACATAACAATCACATAGACAACATTATGTATGCTTACATGAAATTGCATTCTAGATTAGAAGCCTTGGTTTGATCACACAAGATACCCTCAATAGGTGCACTAAGAGAAGTGAAACATAGAGATGTTATCAGAAAAGTGCTAAAGGAATTTTTGGATGTCACAAGACATGTGGCCACCCAAGATGAACTGGAAGTAACTAAGGAGCTCGTTCAGCAATATGTCATTGAATCGGTCAAGTTACATACAAAGTTGACCATGTTGTGGAAAAACATACAAGTAAGCTCTAAAACGATATTGAGGGATGCTTTGTAGTGTAAGTTGAGATAAAATCCATATTTACCACTAAAGGTCAAGAGTGTAGTGGTGGAGTACAAATATTGGTAGTAGTACATCATGAAGGAACTCCATGTCATAGTGGTCGAAATGTAATTTCCTCAAATTATAGAATAAATACGTTTTATTTTGTATTTTGTAAATATTAGCCACAATTTGTAAAAAGGCTAAAATTTGTAATTAGAAAAGAGAGAAAATGAAAAGTCACCAAGAAGTTCAAGAGTCACTTGGAAGCCGTAGAGTCATGAGGGAGCTCAAGTCACATGGAAGGTGAAAGGTCACCTCATTTGTTATATATAGACCCTCATGGCTCAAGCAAATGGACTTTGAGCCTTGCCTTCTCTAGTTATCATGTGAGAGAGATTTTTATTTTGAGAAGCAAGTTGTGGCTCCCATGTTCCACTATTGGAACAAGTGAAATGTCTATGTAATGGTGCATTTGATTTCTTCCACATAATCATAAGAATCTATCTAGAGATTGAAAACCTTTTCGTGTATGTATCACAACTTATTGTAAGACTTTTATTGTAATAGTTACGGTATGTATTTATGTTTATATGTGTTAAAGGAATGAAATACTTCGTTATATTTAGTACAAATATTGATGAAAATGTATGTCCTTATGCTTTCATGATTGTTTCTTGATTGAAAAATATTATTCAATAAGTAACAATTCTTTATTTATGTGTGTGTCTTTATTAGAGTAGTACTAATATTATTCTTATAAAGGTTCATATTGTCTACTTTGTTTCGTGGAAGTAATTTTATGCACAATATATTTTCATGTTTCATAAAGCTAACATAGTCGCAGATCTCAAGAGTAATTTTGATTTCTCTCATATGTTATTGTTTCTTACCAAGGAAAATCATAAACTCAACATAATGGCAGTCGGGGCATCATCCCAAATGGGACTCCCACATGAAACGATGTAGAGTCTAATTGGGAATTTATACTAGGGAGATCCCCTTGTGTTGGAGGACTTCTAGCAATGTCAACACTTTTGGTGCTAGAAGGAGGGGCACCAATGTATGGTTGATCATTCATCACATTCACATCTTGAATCTTTGCATCAAGTAATTGTCCGAGTTTGCCTCCATCATATGTATATGAGAAAGAAGAATCACCTCCACCTAGTCTAGAGTGTGCATATGAAGTTACTTATGATCAACTCAGATCTTTACGCCTTATCACCCATGAGTTTGCAAAGGCACTTGGATTACTTCTTGTCGCATCAATCCTCCCTCACAAATGGTCAACTAGAGAAACAACTCATCACGGTGTTTTGGTCTCAACATTCCATGAATTGGTGACTACTTCCTTGGATGACCTAGTTGATTCGGTTGACAGAGATTTAAATCAAGGGAACATGATACCATTGAATTTTAAAATATAGAGGGATACATGGAGAACATCTATATTCCAGATGATGAAGAATTGAATAATAATGACCATTTCAACAAGGAAGAAGAGGAATATCTAGAATCAGATAGTGACGAGGTGAGAGATAACTAAAATATGGCTGGCGAGCAATTGGATTGGATGGCCCAGGGGACGATTTCCATTCTAGGTGCACTTAATTGTTTACCCAAACACCTAGAGAAGTTCTTAACAAAGTATGACCCTGATAAAGAAACTAAGGTTGAGGACCATATTGAAAACTTCTATTTGCACTTAAGAATGTTGGAAGTTCGTTTCAACGATGTAGCCTACAGATTGTTCCCATATACTATTGAAGGCAGGGTATGAACATTATATCACAATATTTTGGCCAATTCGATCCATAATTGGTGAGTTCAAGAAACTTTTCTTAGAAAAATTTATAAATGACAAGACTTCCGTTATGTTATTGAAAGGACTTAGCAATCTCAAGACGGGGAACAAGGAGAAGGTTAAAGACTTTAATCAGAAATTTACTTGTATCTTGAATAAGTTCCCTGCAAATTGCATCCACATGATTCCATCACAAAGGACTATTATATTTCTGATTTTCCAATAAACATTTTTGTGTTCGTGAAAAGAGCTACAAAGGGAACCATCGCTTAAAACTTCACCGAGGAAATATTTTTCGAAAAGGATTTGAGGTCCATTGGAGTTGTCACTGACCAGGAAGACTCAAAAGACACTAGAAGAAGCCTTAAGCCTTTTCTAGAAAATCTAAGGAAAATAATTCATTTGATATGGCGAGCTTGACTAAGTCATTGAAGAAATTGACCAATGAAGTATCTGAATTGAAGAGAAAATATAGAAAGGCATCATCCTGTAACAAGTACTTCAAGCCATTTTTTAGGAAGAATACCAATCAATTGACTAAATATTCTCAAAGTTCTAAAGTGGTATTCAATGTCGAGGACGTGGGAATGGAAAATTATTGTACGTTTCATCAGGAAGCTCATTCTGAAAGGATGTGCCCATTATGGAAGCACAATATGATTGCAATGATAACTAATTTTTGGAAGGTCAAACTAGGAAGGTCAAACTACAAAATAACAATATGAGTAGTCAAAGGAAGAAAGTGAGGCTTCCCCACTAGAAGATAAGACAAGTGTTGGTAAATCTATTGTCACTTTCAACCTCATTATAAACAATGGAGAATAAGTTGCTGGTGAAGCCCCTCCACACAACAAGCTAAGCCATACAATCTTAGGAGAAAAGGGCCAACTCTTGAGCTCGAAGTAGATAAGCAAAGGAAGAAAATTTTGAAAAAAAAATTACCTCCCACTAATCCAGCTCAGGGTTTGCAATCTAAATTTGGAAGTACACAACCTTCCAAGAATGAATCAAGGAATACTAAAAGAAATTCAACCACACCTGAAGTGTTAGATAAGGCTTCCCCACCTACCTCTATGGCTTAGCTTTCCAAGGAAGAGAATGTGACATGTGATGTCAACTATAATATCATTGAATATATAAAGAAGGATCATGCCAATATATCCATTTACGAGCTAGCTATGTTGGTAGGCCAACGAAAATTGATCATCAAAGATTTTGCATCAATGCCCTATTAGATAAAATAGTTTTTGATTCCAAAACTTTGTCCAATAAGTCTAAAACTATCCTTGAATTTATTGTTAATGTTGCTAACATAAACTCAAGATCCTCTTGTCCTCCTTTTCTATTAAAGTGTGAAATTTTAAATTATAATGTACATTAATGTCTTGCTGATTTTGGGGCCTCTACGAATGTAATGCCTTTATTATTTGCCAAGAAAATTAATGCTAAATTAGAAAAGACAAATGCCAGAATAATACAAATTGATAAATCAAAAGTACAAGTAATTGGTGAACTTAATAATGTTTTGATTCAATTATCTTTTGATCATAGAGTTCATCAATGCATTGATATTGTTGTTGTGGACATTCCGAAGGCTTATGGTTTATTGTTAAGTAGGGATTGGTTGAGTAAGATATAAGGCTAATTTTCCATAGATTGGTCCCACTTATGGATTCCTTATAAGGGGAAGAACAACCAGATCCAAGTTGATAGTGAGCCTTTAATGAAGTATATCGTCACGGAGTTGGAAGCACATAACGAGCCCATAAGTGTGGCACAAGAAATTCTAGGAAATTGTTTTCTTGAGTTTGACATTAGATGTTATCTTGCACATCCATCTCCAGTACCATTAGAAATCCAATAGGAACTCCTTCCTAGTACTCCAGTTGGTCATAATGGCACCTGAAATACCATATATGTAAATATGTTTAGTTTAGAGACTAATCGAGTTGCCACTGATCTTTGGACATTGCATTATGATGTATCTAAGATGCGGGATGGAGTCGAAGCAGGTTGCATCTTGATGGCTCCAAAGAGAAAAAAAATATTTGATCTCTTGTTTTTTTATAATTCGATTGTAATAATAATATTGCAGAATACAAAGCGCTTATATTTGGATTAAAGAAGGCCATCGATCTTAAGGTATGCTAATTTTTGTAACTGCAGTCAAATTCCACCTTGGATAAATCAAATGACTAAGATGATGATTGTATTAGATTCCTCTTTTCGAGAGGACCAAAATTGACCTAAAGATCACCCAATTTGGTCAAGTGGAAGTTGAGTTATGATTTATTTTATTCATACATGTGGTATGGAATGGGTCGACCCTAACCACATGTGTAACTTCTTAGGTCAGCCCTAACCCCAAGTGAACCCTCATGAAAGACTATAAATAGAAGATACCTCAAGATCATTTGGACACATTCAATCAAGCTATCTTCTCTTCTCTTTTTTTCTTGGTTCGCAGGTTTGACAGAAGGAGTTCGCACAAGGGTTTGAAATCACAGGTGTAAGATTTGCTCTGACTTAGGGTTTTCTCATCCTCGGATGCTGGCATAGAAAAAGGAATTTTAGTCCCTAGACGCTGGCACATAGTGGTCATGACAACGTCCAGAGAGACTTGGACGTTGGCACAGAGGCTTATGGGAGCTTCCATGGCGTCAGAGGCATACCTAGAGGTGTCATTCCCCGGACGCTCGCATAGAGTGGTCCTGACAATGTCCAGGTTGTCCCTGATGCATGCACAATAACTACATGGAAGCATCCAAGGTTTTTTGGGTAGATCTGGTAATTTTTTCCTCAGACGCATGAAAATAATGGCTTGGGAGCATCTAGGCTTCCATAGACACTCGCAAAATTCCTCCTCCCTGCATCTGAGACTCAAAGATGAGATTTCTGTATTCCGAAGTTTCCGCTCAGTGATAACAATATTTAGCAATGTTCGACGCAACGACAACAATATACAACAATTGATTTTAGTCAGTGATAGCACATTACAACCATTAGTATGAGGGTTTTGATTTCAAGCATGATTAGATCTGTTTTATGGATATCATAGTTGTTTTGTTATATAGATAAAGTTATGGCTCATTGTACTCTCTTTTGTTATATCATTTGATGACGATCTAAGAAGAAGAAGATTTCCAAGGGTTTTCCCCATAGTGGGTTTTTCCTTGGTCTCATACCAATCATTGTGTCTCTATGTGTGTGCATGCTTTTCTTCTACTGTTCCTTTTATGTTCCTCTGCATTAATGATGATGATGATGTTGTTGTTCTTTCTATATAATTGCATATGTTGATGTATAATGGTGTAGATATGAATAATGTAATGATGATATGGGGTGAACTTAATGTATTAATGATGAAATGCAATTATCAAAGCAAAGAACAATATATCCCTATGAAAAATTAACATGGTCTCACAGCTGGGCTAAATAAAATCCATGGATATCACCCCGATGATGACACCTTTGATGGAAGCAATTAGAGGATGGTGGAGAACTAAAAGAATTCTAGGGTTTGAAGAAAGCCCTAGGCAACTTGATTATTAGGGTTTGATGGATTCTATGAGGTTAGGGTTGGAGAAAAAACCATGGTTTATGAGAACTATATGAGATATGGAACCTAGGTGGTCAATGTGAAGATGCTCAAGCACTTGTGGGAGATTTGATGAAGTCCTAGATGGGGTTGGATACTTGAAGGAAACATTGGTATATGGACCATGGACATTGATGGCTCTTGAAGATTGGTTCAAGAGGGAGAGGATCACCTATCATTTAAGATAAGTATTTCTTGACTTATGATGCTTCTTACTTGTTAGACTTATAGATATGATGATTATGTTTATTACTTGTACTTCCTACATATGTATTTGAATATATGGATGTTTCTAACCTCCTTGATGAGATGTGATGAGTAGATCCTTCTTAAAGATCATTTTGATATGCATATTTGGAAAGAGATAAAGAGGAACTTAATTAAAATATGACAAAGTGCTTCTAGTGGCCTATGTCTAATGAGAAGGTGCACATATATTTGAATACCACAAGGTATGCATGTTATGTTGTGTTTAAGCTATTGGCTCGATAAGCCCTAAGGTATGATGAGAATGTCTCCTTCTTTAACGGCTCATACATATGAATGTGACTTGGATATATGTTTCCTATGATGAGAAGATGTACCTACTATTGAAAATTTTGATCTTCTTGAATTCTATGAGGCTATCGAATGTTCATACATTGGTACACTTGTTTTTTGGCTAACATCTATGATCTATCTATTGGATATCTTGATCCTATAAAGAAGGCTAGAACCTTGACTCTAGTAAATGATACTCTTGATACTTGTCATGATGGATTTCATATAGAAGGATAGATCATTGACTCCTTATACATGAGTTTGCTGGTAATGTTTGCAATAAGCATGATAAAAGCATATGGAAAGAGAGATTGACACTCTAATTGTTTTGGTAAAGTTTTATTGAATGCCATAACTTGATCTTATTGGTCATGAAGAGCATGATAACCTTGATGTGAGAGGTATCAGTGTAAGATTGATATTATAGATCTCTTACTTCTTGTGGTCTTGCCTTGATGGCATATGGTTAAACTGGATGTCGTAACTTGATGAAGTGACTTGATAGAAAGTGCTATTGTGTTCATAATCTTTGAGATATGATGTTGCATATATCTGCTGTTTTGAGTCTAACCTTTGATGAAAGATTGATGTCATGATGCTGACAACCATGATAGATATATGTTTATGATCTAATAGATCTGTTGTTGCATGACTCTAGTAGAGTCAGGCTAATGACATGAATGAAGATGAATGAAGATGAATGAAGTAGATCCCCAGTGAGAGGGATAATATTTGTTCAAGTCTTATACTCATATTACTATTTGTGTTGCTGGAGTATGATTTATGTGCATCTCACAGTATTGATCTACAGTAGGTCTTAGATTTGAAGCCCATACGTAAATTAGGGTTTCTGCGCTAGACACAGTCACAGATCTGGGAGATCTCGTCCCTTGACGCACACATGCTAAGGCCTAGACAACGTCCAAGCAGCTAAAGACTCTCCCATGCTAACCTGAAAAGAGTGTCCAAAGGTTTGACTATAATTGAACTTCATCTGAAGCTTTCTAAAGTTGCCCGAACTTTGAATCAAGGTGTCTCTGATATATTCTGCCTTTGTAAACTGATTTCTGAAGTTGTTGGGTTAAATTGTTGATCACTATGCATGAAATCAAATGTTCACTTGGGGGATGCCAATCCTATAGATGTATGGCAAATAATAACAATATCTCCAAGTAGGAAAAGGTTGATTGTTTTCCATAACATGAACATGCAGACTAAACTTATGTTTGCAAGTGACTGGGACATACATATAGATATGTCACTATGTTTGTGCTACATGAGGTTGGAATGATTTGGTTCACTGATATATATGAACAAAGTTTTTTCATGATTCTTGAAAATAACTTTTGGATTGATGACTGAGATATGCTTTAATTATAGATCTCTCTACGATAGAAAATTTGGACTTGACCTGATGTCTAATGATCTGATTTGATGATTGTTGATTTTCCCTAATGTCTATACCATGTGGGAATAATGTCTTGTGTGAATATTCAATTTTTTTTTTTTTGTATTGGCCTCCTTTCTCTTAGCACAATGGTTGAGGTAATGATAGTTGTGATTGAACTTGAAAATGGAACTTGCATGACTCATCCTTGGTGTATGAATTTGCACCTAGTGACATAAATGACTTGTATTATGATTATGGGAATGACTTGATCAAGTTCGGATTGATAATGCATGGTTGATGACAACTTGCTGGCATATTGAGGTCATGATTTGATATGAGCTCCACTCGTCTCCCGGTTGAAAGAATTGATACTATGATATTGATGACTTTGATCATGGTTGTGATTTGACTTCCAAATTTTGATAAGCTGAATTTGTTGATGTGATGGTACAACATTGATTTATGAAAGGTTGATTATGCTTGGCTTAGTAAAATCATTATGGTTGCAGAGAGAATTTGCATGAAGCAAGCTCCTTGATCCTGATATGTCTATATTTGATAGTTATCTGATGAAGTCAGGATGACAAGTTCCAAGGTATGGCTTTGATTTTGATTATGGTTTTGGTTTTAGAACCTGATGGTCTACTCTTGACAGGCGACAAGCCTCTGATTATTTAAATAAGAGGGGGATAGCTTATGAAGCTTGAAATGATGTATCATGGCCTGATGGATCGATTTATGGAATTTGGAAAAGAAATTCTATATTGCATAACTTTTGATTTTTTTTTTGAATAATGAAAATGCAAATCCTTGGATACTTCGATTTGAAGTTCTAAATGTTGTTGAACTTGACATGGCACCCGACAATTGATTGAAGCCTTGATGTTTCATTTTGAACATCCATATCGATAGATATATATGATGTGCATAGAACCTGAATAAATTCATGATTGAGCTGCTTCATTCACATAGAGTAGCTACCGAGCATGCTTTGAAATATCTGCACGAGGTGTTCTATTTTTGAGAATGAAATATTTCTCCCATGGTATGTGTCTGCATGGATGTATTACTAATATTTGAGATTATTATTGATAAGCACATTTAGATGTTGCTTTAGTATGATATCTTCCATGATATCTTGGATGAGAGGTCCATAGCATGACTGAGGTTGATCAGCTAGCATGCCTAGTTATAAGGCAGGATACAAAATCTCTTTAGAGAGATGTTTGTGCACGATATGGATATGACATGGGTAAATTGCGATGATAGAGAATCCCATATATATAGTTGGGACTACGATACTCTCATATATTAAGACATTAAAGTTGTTCGAAACAAGATCAGGCTTGTGGTTAGCACCTCCTTGACAGGGAGGATGATTATGGTATCCTTTTGTGATTTATATGATTATTTATGTTCTGACATGATATTTGATTTGATGTTCTGTATGAACAGGAAAAAAATACTATTGAGACAAACTAATACTAGATATGAGTATGATGAGAGCAACGCTGATCGAGGACACTGAGCTAACTATTCCCCCCTGTTTGAGCTTCGAGGGTGAGGAATTGAGGGAGAAGGGCTCCTGGTGTTGAGGGAACTCTGGATAATAGGGCATGACCCCTATCTATTACCCATAGGGTTGAGGGTGCTACTCCTCTATCTGGTCTTTGCAGAGTATAACTTAATTGGCATCATACCCACAAGCAAGGCTTGTTGGGAATACCGCTCCTCGTTTGGCCAATGAGTTGAGAGTGTACTTGGGTGTGTACAACATGAGGCGATTATGATGCAGGTGTTCTACCACATGACTACTGAGAGTCATTGTTGGGAAGATCGGTAGGAAATAAGATTGGGTTGGGGGTTAGCTCCCCAATGAAATTCCGGGTTGAGGGTAAGCTCCCCAATGAGATTTCAGGGTTGAGAATTTTCTCCCCTGTGTGTTTGGATATCATATTGCTCGATATGGGGTTGTATATGTATAACTCCCCTGTGAGATTCCAAGTAGAGATGTGCTCACCGATGTGGTTCAAGGTTGAGATGTGCTCCTTGATGATATGCTCTCCAATGACGATCAATGATGATATTCTGGGTAGCAGCCCATTGGTAGAGATTCTAGGTAGCAAGCTGATGGATAGAGGGTGGTAGCTTGAACTCACCTCCGGTAAAAAATTCTTCTTCTTCTAGATCTGAGAATGTTCAACATATGAGTAGGAACAATCAAGAGATAAGCAGGAATAACCAAATGATAGATTACGATGTACAATGATGATTTATGATGATGAGACACTTGAGATGGACATGGAATGATGACTACATGACAGAGATGATCAGTGATGATACGCGGTGACACTTGAAGATTCCAGAATGGAATATTGATCGATGAACATATATTGGCAGGTGGAATTCTCCAGAGTTGAGAGGGAGTGTTAATTTTTGCAATTTTGGTCAAATTCCACCTTGGAAAACTCAAATGACCAAGATGATGATTGTATTAGATTCCTCTTTTAGGGAGGACCAAAATTTACCTAAATATCACCCAATTTGGTCAAGCAGAAGTTAAATTATGAATTATTGTATTTATACATTTATTGTGGAATGAGTCAACCCTAACCACATGTGTAACTGCTTAGGTCAGCCTTAACCCCAAGTGGAACCTCATGAAATCCTATAAATAGAAGATACCTCAAGCTCATTTGGACACATTTGATCAAGCAATCTTCTCTTCTCTTTTTGTCTTGGTTCGCACAGGTTTGATGGAAGGAGTTCCTGCAAGGGTCCGAAATCACAAGCGTAAGATTAGCTCTGACTTAGGGTATTCTGATCCCCGGTTGCTAGCACAGAACATGGAATTTTAGTCCATGGATGCTGGCACACAGTGGTCATGACAGTGTCCAGAGAGCCTTGGACACCCTTGGACGCTAGCACAAAGGCTTATGGGAGCATCCAGGGCTTCAGAGGCAAATCTAGAGGTGTTAGTCCCTAGACGCTCGAACAGAGTGGTCCTGAGAGCGTCCAGGATGTCCCAGATGCATGCATAATAACTACATGGGAGCATCCACGGGTTTTTGGGCCGATCTGTTAATTTGGTCCTCGGACACATGCAAAGAATGGCCTGGGAGTGTTCGGGCTGCCATAGACACTCACACAACTCCTCCTCCCTCCATATGAGACTAAAAGATGAGATTTCTATAGTCTAAATTTTCTGCTCAGTAAAAGCAGTAGTCAACAGTGTTTGGCATAGTGACAATAATATACAGTAGTTGATTTCAGTCTGTGATAGCACATTACAACCATCAGTATGAGGGTTTTGATTTCAAGCATGATTAGATCTATTTCATGGATATCATAGTTGTTTTGTTACATAGATAAAGCTATGGGTCATTGTACTCTCTTTTTGTATATCATTTGATGACGATATAAGAAGAAGAAGATTTGCAAGGGTTTTCCCCATAGTGGGTTTTGCCCTGGTCTCAAACCAATCCTGGTGTCTCTATGTGTGTGCATGCTTTTCTTCTACTGTTCCTTTTAGGTTTCATTGCATTGATGATGATGATAATGTTGTTATTTCTATATAATTGCATATGTTGATGTATAATGGTGTAGATATGAATAATGCAATGATGATATTGGGTGAACTTAATGTATTAATGATGAAATACAATTATCAAAGCAAAGAACAATATAGCCCTATGAAAAATTAACAAGGTAGAGGGCTTAAAAGTGATAGGTGATTCATAAATTATTACATGACAAATACAAAATACCATCCACTGTATATCACCTAATATGAAGAATTATCAACAAGATGTATGTAGATTGCTTTCCTTTTTCAAAGCTTTTAATACCAGATCTGTACCTAGGATTAACAATGCCATGAATGATATTTTAACAAATGCAACTGCTAGGTTTACTCCACTTAGAGATGGATTTTTTATTGAAATTATTTATAAACCCTCTATACTGGATAATGTAACTAATTTGCATGTATTCAATGATGAACAACAAATCCTTGATTTTATGGTGAATTTTGACATTTTCAAAGACGTGACTATCAATGAATATGTACATGATAAATCTTTACAAGAAGCAACTAAAGTACGTGAAGGAAACCCAATGCCTAAATGAGTGGTCTCATTAGAAAATCTCTTTGATTTGTAAAACCATTTCAAAGGACAGCAAAATACCAAAGCCAAAGGTAGAGATTATCACATGAGTAGATAAACCTAGGGATGAGTGAAGATCCTAAATATGTCAATCTCGACATGTGTTGTTCCCTGCAAGAATGACACAAATTCATCCACTTGTTCAAGCAACACTGAGATGTGTTTGCATGGAATAAAAAAATTTAAAGACTTACGACACTAGGATTATCTAGCACATTATTCCCATAAACGAAGGGGCTAATCCATTGCAACAAAAAATTAAAAAAGTACATCCTACACTTGATCCCCTCATACAAAAAGAGTTAAAGAAGTTGTTGGATACCCACATAATTTTCAAGGTCCATCATTCAATGTCAGTTTCAAACCTTGTCCCAGTGAAGAAAACGTCTGGTGAGATTAGAATATGTGTAGATTTCAGAAATATCAATTGGGCATCTAATAAGGATAAATACCTTGTGCCTTCTATGGAATAGATATTATAGATGATTTCTGGAGCAGAGATGTTCTTTTTACTAGACAAACTCTCAGGTTATAATCAAGTACTAGTGGCAGAACTAGACAAACTAAAAACCACCTTCAGAGCCAAATGGGTTATGTTTGCATTCAAATGGATTCATTTTGGGTTGATCAATGCAAGAGCCTAATTTCAATGAGCGGTGTATATCGCATTTAGAGGTCTGCTTGGTCGAAGCATAGTAGTATATATTGATTACATAACAATTTTATCTAAATGAAGATATGATCATTTGCACCATTTCAAATAGATCTTCGAAAGGTGAAAAAATAACGGCATATCCTTAAACCCAAAGAAAATAATCTTCGCAGGGTACGAGGGAAATATCCTAGGACACATTGTAGAAAAGAATGGCATTAAAGTGGGCTCAGAAAGGGTTAAAACTATTTCTCAAATACCATATCCCATAAACAAGAAGGCGATATAGTCCTTCCTTGGAAAAATAAATTTCCTTAGGAAATTCATTTCTGACTATGCACAGATCGTAAAACCCTTACAAGATATAATTAAGAAGGAAAAAACATACAAATGGGATCAAAAGGAGAAAGATGATTTTTCTCGAATAAAATAGGCCATAGCTGACACACCCACATTATACAACCCATTGAAAGGGACTTCTTCTTGTATACTTTTTCTTGGGACTCTTCAATTGTGACCATATTAACTCAAATGACCAGGTTAAAAGGATCAAAGTCGAACTATCCTACGATGGACAAATAAGCTTGTGTAGTTTACAAGCCGATTAAAAACTTTAGGCCCTATATTTTGAAAAGTCATGTCATAGTTTTAGTGCCTCAACCAACTTTTCGTTCATTGTTTGTATAACAAGAATTGGGCGAGAAGAGAGCAAATTGAATGACATGCTTGCAAGAGTATGATGTAGAATTCAAACCAATTCACACTATCAAGGGCCACAATCTTTTTCAACTTGTCGCAGAAGCATTAGGTTCACAGGAAGAAGATATGTCCGATTGGGAGCAAGAGATTGAGATGTACAATCTTGACTTCGTTGCTCCATCTGAACCATTATCATAGAGATACACTAAGATAGGACAATATATTGAACAAGGTACTCTACCCTCTCATATTTCAGCAAAACAAAAGAGGGTGATTCGGTTAAAGGCACTTTCATATCAACTAGTTCATGGTGTGCTCTTTAGAAAACATCATAATGGTGTCTTACCAAAGTGATTAGAATCACCAGATTCAGAAAAGGTTTTGAAATAATTGCATGATGGAACAACTGGTTAGAATTATGCAGGGGACGCCATCACACATAAAATTATGTGATTTGGATATTACTAGCTAACGTTATTTAAATATGCACATGCTTACACCTATAGGTGTCCCATTTGTCAGAAATGTGTTGGTCGTGAGAAGAGGTTAGTTGCCTCGTTGCAACCAATTGTTGTTGAAGAACCCTTTCAGGAGTAGGGATTATATGTTATTTGAGAAATATTGCCGCAATCATTGAAGCAACATCGATACATCTTGACTGTTACAGACTACTTTACTCAATGGGTAGAATCCATTCCGCTCAAGCAAGTAATGATCAGGAGTTTATCTGCTTCATCAACCAAAACATCATCACTATGTTTGGCATTCATACATCACTTGTATTAGATAATGAAACATATTTTTCATCATTGAAGTTATATTATTTTGCATTGGAAAATATGATTGCCTTGAAATATTCATCTAATTATTATCCTAAAGTAAATAGTTTAGAAGAATCAATGAACAATAATTTAATTCGAATCATAAAGAAAATTATTTTAAATGAACAAAGGAACTGGCATGATGCTTTGACGAACACTCTGTGGGCCTATCGTGTAACTCCAAAACCTTCCCTAGGGACATCAACCTACTTCCTCGTCTACGACAAAGAGGCAATCCTACCTCCTAATCTCTACCTCCCAACTTTACAATTGTCTCAGGAATCTAAGGGTATACCTTCTCCTATCATTCAAGCCAAGATTTATACTCTCCTCAAGCTAGAGGAAGAGAGGCAGAAAAACAATGAAAAAATTTCTATCCATTAGAAGAGTATTAAGTGTTGGTTTGATAAGAAGTCTGCGGGGAATAAGGAATTCAGTGTGGGAGATCTAGTCCTTAAGTGGGATAAAGCCCATGAGGACAAAGGCAAGCACACTAAGTTCCAATCCTTGTGGATAGGTCCATCCATCATCCATGAGAAACTTGGCCCACACAC
This sequence comes from Pinus taeda, assembly GCA_000404065.3. NCBI lineage: Eukaryota > Viridiplantae > Streptophyta > Pinopsida > Pinales > Pinaceae > Pinus > Pinus taeda. The sequence continues at coordinate 45,478 of APFE030636813.1, forward strand.
TCATTTTCTGCAATCCCTAGACAGGAAGACTAACACTCTTCCCATAAATGGCCAAGACTTGAAGATATATTTTTCAGTAATAGCCTTAAGTTGTGTCTCATGTATGTACATCATTTTGTTTTTCTATTATTTCTTGTTATGGAATTTGTTGTCAACTTGTTTGTTTGCCTCATAGTTATTTAGTCATTTCACATAAATAAGATCTTGTGTGAAAATTGTTTTGTGTCAGCTTAATGATAGATGCGGTGAGATTTTGGAAGGGCACTGTCAAAAATACACAACCGTTGGAAAAATTTTGATCTCCTTATTTGTTTGGGCCTGAATATCTTTAAAATTCAGATGCCCAAATAGAAAATACAAATAGTTCGAATGAAAATCTTTAGATATCCACAACACCCACATATGTAATAGGATATTCATTTCTCAAATTGGTGCTGATATTGATTGGCGTTTTAAACAGGTCAACCTGATCGAGTAGAGAAGGGAAAGGAGAAAACTTAAGCGAGCAAACCAATTTCAGAGGTATATATAAGTCTCTGCAAAACAAGGAACAATCTCCATTTCCCATAAAATAAGTTGGGATCCCTCTTCCATCTTGGAAAAATAAACACATATAAAATTCCAATGTGCATGAATGAACATAAATAAAGGTGAAATAAGAGAAAGGATTCTTGCACAGAGAGATGAAGCAAGCAACTTATTCAGGGTACTGAACAAGACTCCTGGAAGTGAAGCAATGTTTTTGATTCCTTAGTGACTCTAACGGGGTACTGAACATGCCTGTTGGTAGAAGAGCAACACCTGAGATTGGTTCTAAAACTATGAATATTGTAAAATCGTGAATACATATTATCCTTCTCCCTGATCGAAACAATTGGAGTTTGACTAGGTTTATGAAATGTGTTAATCTAACAAGAGGAATAGGAGAGATTACATTTATAATAAAACTAAGTGGGAAGCTAAGAATATCCATGGGATGAATAAATACTTCCTAAAGGATAGAATTTGAGCGTAAAGTAAGGTTTAAACAAAGAAGTTGAGGTCCCGCTAGTGAATCACTAAGTGTTGTAGCTGCTACAACACCCTCTAAATTTTTTGACCTGATCCAATTTTAGAGCCCCTTTTGATCATGTTCTCCTTTTGTTTTTGTCATTAAGGTCATATTAAGTTTGTCTCATATTTCCTAAGTGTTGAGCTCACTTTGGTTTGTTTCAAAAGGTCTCTAAGTGATAGTGCATGACTTCTACGCAAGGCTACTGCTCCTCTCTTTCATAGCGCACTTTCGATTAGCAATCCATCGCAAGTCTCAAACCTAGCGCCAACCCACTTCCTAATCTCAGCGCTAGCGCATTCCCAAGAAACAATTGACTCCCCTTGTCGCAAGGATGCACTAGGTGCTCTTCAAAGACCCGACAAGTCCACACAACTGGGAAAACTATATATAGAGCCAAGCCCCAATGTGTATTTCACAGTTTATTTTACTCCTTGCAGGTCTGCGCGTCTTTCGATCATACACATCTTCCATCTTGCAATTGTACCACCCTCCTCTTTGGTTAAGCCCCCCTATGTTGTAGCGACTAAAACCACCCTCCAAAATTTTTCCTTAGCTTCATTTTGGAGCCTCCCTGCCAACCATCCTTAGCAGCGTGCTTTGCACTATCAAGTACATAGGCTTCAACTAAGTTTCACTGGCCTGCCGGCCTGTGCATGTCATCTCGTTTGTCTCCCTCACGTAGACTGGCCTTTCAAACTTAGACTATTTGCTGGCTGAAAGGCTCCCCCAAAAAATTGCGAATTCTGGAGGGGAACCAACCTTCCCTCCAGAAATTGAGCAAATCAGCTGGGTAGCCTACTGGGCTCCAGAATTGCGTAGAACAGTCAGGTAGTCCTCCCTCAGAAAACTACGCAATTTGACCCCGCACTGGGCCTCAGCCTAGAAATTGTGCAATTCTAGGAGGCAGTGACCTGATCAGCCCAGAAATTGTGCAATGCCTAACAGACAGCCAGCCCTGCTCAGCCTAGAAACTGCATAATTTTTCATCCTAGGATTGTAGGCTGTTGCATGTGCGTTTAGGTTGACCGATTCCCTCTAGGGCTGAGTAATCCTGATTTGCATGCATAGGCTGCTTTTCCCGAAATAGAAAAAAGAGACATGCAAAATGCATCCCTATATTTTAGGGATCTATTTTTAGCAACTGGAGGTTACATGCAAAGATCGTTTTAGAAACCTCCCGCCAAGTGTCACTTTTACCTAGATTTGTGGCATGCGCGTCATAACCTCGATATTATCAAAACTTATGTACCAGAAGCTATAGAGCTCATTCCTCACATCAATCTTGCAGCTCTGACATCCCACATTACATCTAGGAGTCTTCGGCACCTTCAGCTTAGTTGTTTTAGGGTAAGTTTGCTTCTCATGTCTTGCGCTGAGTTTCTGTCGCTTTTTGTTTTTCGCTTTGTGTAAGTGTTGTCTGCTTGATTTCAGTGAATGCTTGCTGTCGTTTTAATGTATGTTATCTTGTAGAAGCTTCGTTTCAGTTTTCATTTGCATCTCGCTGTTGTCGCATGCATGACACTGTTTTTGCACCGATGATCACTGTTGCAGTGACCCGATTCACACACATGCATGTTTTCCCATTTTCTAAATCTTGCACTTACTGTTTGCATGCATGGTCATTCAATCTTGTTTACACTCAATTTCACCATGCATTCAGACTTCTCATGTTTTCAGTCGCCCGTCAGCAGGTCTGGGCTGCCTTGGCCTGGACCTTGCCTTGCCCAGCTAGCATTGTGCATGTCTGGAAGTGAAGGCTCTGCCTTCCCTTCATAAATTTTGCAAGTCTCGCCCAACACAGAACTCCAGACTTGCATTGTGCAATTCTAGGAGGCAGTGCTTTGCTGGCCCCAGAAACTGCGCAATGCAGTTTGCTGGTTTTACATGTCACTTCTGATTGAAATTGCGCATTGTGCAGTTTCAATCCTTAGCAGGACAAGTTGGACTGTGCATTGTGCAGTTCTAGTAGTGAGTCAACCTCCCGACAGCCCGGACTGTGTCTTGCACAATTTTGGTAGTCAGTCTCCCAACTTCCCGGTGAAAATTGTACAATCTTCAAAGACAGTCACACAAGTATGTTGCATGTCAGTCCTCCATTTTTTTTTGGTTTTCAACTAACATATTTCTTGCCATGAGTGTTTGTATGTCTCCAAGTATCACAGGTGTTCGTCTGCCTCTTAGTAGTACAGGTACAATGGCCCCAGAAAGTAGAGTCAAAGGACATCATTGAGAGCACAACCAGGGATGCAGTTGATCAAGTGTCTATGAACTTGCGTACCTATGGAGACATCAAATTGTTCATAGAAAGGGATATCAAAATGAAATGATAGCAACATCACAACAAGCAACACCATCAACAATAGTAGAAGGTAGTAGACCCGTGTGCGACAAAGGCAAGAGGAAGGTTGTTGACAACAAAGGCGAAGAAAAGCTGCAAGTTCAAGAAAATACACTTTTGATGAGAGCAACTTTGGAGATTGAGGCTATGAGGTGGTAGCGCGACAAGAGGATCACGTGAAGGCAGAGAGAGAAATGGAGGAGTTACAGGTGCTGACGCGACAACTCAAGGAAGAAAAGGAGATGCATAGACGAGAGAAGGGGTTGCAGCAGGAACAGATAAAACAGGAGGTGCAACATGCACAAACTGATGAAACTGTGCCCATACAGGTTATAGACCTGTCTCAGCAGCTGGCATGGAGAAGATAGGGTGAGCAGTGATGTCAATCACATGCAAGGGTGTTCAGGAGAATGGATGTCATTGTGCGCACGCATGCGATCCCACCCATTGACACACTCACCAAGGTGAAGACAAAAACCAACTCTGACTGGAGCTGAACATGTATGTCGACAAGTTGATGCGCATAGTTACCAGCACACACTTGGAGATCAACAAAAACACTATGCATTAGTATGTTGCTAGTCTAGCTGCACTCAAGATGATGGTGCACATGTTATCAGATGAGTTGCACAGAGGAGCCATATCATTGTATCCGGATGCAACGAAGGCAAGAGTTCGCTTTCAGCAGGATGTCACCATTGAGCGCATAGACACCATCACGAACGACCAAGCTTGGCATCAGTTCGCCATCGTCGATCATCATGAGGATGTCGAAGAGTTGGTCTTCCCACAATTGTCCAAGTCTTAGTGATAGCTTGCGTGGCTTGCTCAAGCCTATTTTGTCTCACATGGGTACATGTGTAGATTGTAATGTAACATCTTGTAAAAGTGAAAGACCAAGTGTCGATAGTTGAATGTAACAGTCATGTAGTAGGTGAAGAGTCATGAGGGTAGGTGAAGAGTCACAAAGGGGAATGTCAAGGGTCACCCCACCCTTTTCTATTTATAGAACCTCATAACTCAATGTAAGGGCTCTTAGGCAGCCAAGCTTCCGATAGGAGTATATTAGAGAAAGCTTGGAGTGTATTGTAACGAGCCTTGATTTCTCCACAATGCAGAGCTAGTACATCTCTTTGGAGGAGCAAGCAACAGTAACTATAACGTTCCGTTATTGGGACTAGTGGTTGGTCATGGTTGTACTATATGATTGGAACTTTCACTTTTAATATAACGGAGCCAACACGTTTCATGCATATGTTGTTATTTTATTTCAGCTATCTGGTTACCCTAATGATATATGTAGCTGCTTGCTTACGCATGTATGTATGGACTCTTTCTGTATGATTGGAACTTTCACTTTTAATATAACAGAGCCAACACGTTTCATGCATATGTTGTTATTGTATTTCAATTATCTGGGTTACCCTAATGATATATGTAGCTGCTTGCTTACGCATGTATGTATGGACTCTTTCTGTATATGTATGTATGAATCTTACTGAGGCGTGTTGTTGGTTTAACCATCACTTTGGAATGTTGGCTCACCTGCCTTCTAGTTTGTGATGCATATTCGCTCATGTGTTCCCTTCCAAGCTGCGTGCTTCCACATGTTTCCAAGGGGCGCACTCACCCACTTTCCATGTGTTAGAACCCTTCATGCACCTTCGTTGATTTGCTGCACCGGTCACACCTTTGCTACCAACAAGGATATCCTACTTACCTATGTGCGCAACCATGGTCGAGGTGATACCGTACAACCCATTGCTAGGACTCCTACACTAAACGGTGTGAGGTCTAGTTGGGATTTCTTACAAGGGAGATCCCCTAGCATGTTGGCAAGTCCAACACCGTCAACACCCTGTCACACCTAAAAATCACACTTGGGTTTGTGTTGTCTCATTTTATCGTTTTTTTTCTCTTATGTCGTTTTGATTACCCAACCTTTCATATTCTTCATAATGGTTGCTATATATATGTGTGACCATATTTGTACTGAGTTCTACTTATGTATTTTCATGCACTTTCTCTCGTTTGAATTGTCCCATATTTAATCAAAAATTTTCATTTCATTATTATATCAAGCCTTTACATGGAACATCATGCACTTGTTGACCCTAGCCTCGAATCCTATATCCTTACTCCATGCACTTTCACCAAACTTGCGCCCTCACTCCTTTATTGCGTTGTGTGCTTCTAGTTCCTAGTCTAATTGACCCTAGCTTCTAATAATGTGCCATGCGCCTGTTGAAAATGCAACAAGAAATCATAATTTATTTTTGTCCTTGAATTAAATTGTAATTCCACATCTCATGACAACTTGTAATAGTTAACTAAGTTAATTTGACTTAGTTGGCTTAGTTAATTCAAGTTGAGGGTCTAACTTGAGTCATGTAAAGTGTCTCCTCATTATAGGAGCCTTGGTTGAGTTTATTTGGAGTTGTGATTAATTAATTCATTTTAACTGAGTTAAAGTCAGTTAAACTAGTTCCAACTGATGGAGGAATTAGTGGGAGATATAGTAGTGGGGTGTAACCTGTAGTGATCAACCAATAAACTAACGATTCACTCATAATTAAATCATGCATGTTAAATTAGAGAAAGACCCAGTTGACATTGGAGTTCAGGGATAATATACTATCAATTGTATAATCATCTGAATTGTATAGGTGGTACATGCAATTAGAGGAAGGCCTATGAGGATTGCACAATTCATAATTGTGGAATGTCACAATTAAATATGGGCTAATTCCCAAGGAAACTGCACAAGGAAATAGGAGCTTGGCATGAAGTAGAATTGGCTAAGTATTGGCTTGAGCTTGTCTAGGAAGTAGTGAGATAGATAGAGATAGTGTAGAGGTTGCTTGGGCTTCAGAAAAGCATTGTAATCTTCTCATATTTTCTAATTAATGCAATATACATATAGCGGAGGGTTTTAGTTGTGGCTTTCCCTAGAAAATTATTGTGTTATGTGGGATTGAACTCTTTCTATTTTATGCTTCATGATTTCATCGATCGTTTATTGTTTCCGCTGATGAGTAGAGTAGATTCAAGTCAATTGTTTTAGTATATTACAATCTTTAGTTTGAATCTACAAGGAATTTCTACATGGTATCAGAGTTGAAATCAATATAGAAGAAGAGAATACGAGTTTGTCTTTTGCAGGAGAAATCGAATTTGCAGTATCATACTTCAGAGCCAACATGATGTCATTCTACAGATTGAGACTCAAATATGCCCTTGAGGGTAGTTAAAACTATAATGCTTGGAAGGACAGGATGGAGGCAGTGTTGGAAGACAACAGGCTTAAGGAATTCATAGACAAATATATTCCTATTCCAACTGATGTTTAAGATCTGACAGAGTGGAGAAAACGTGTGGCAAAGGCAAGAAGGATTATCCTAGAAGGAGTTCGAGATCATATTGTATCGAACCTCCATGGTAAGGAAAATCCATTTGCAATGTGGAAGGCCTTGACAAACCTGTTTCAAAACAACAATGACCACAAGAAGTTGGCACTAAAGGACAACCTCAAAAAGATCAAGATGGAGAAGGGTGACTCAATACCGAATTACTTGACCAAGTTCACCCAATGTTAGGATGAGCTTGGAAGTTTCATTATTATAGTTGTTGAAGACGATTTGGTGAGCCTAGCACTTTTAGGCCTTCCCAAGAGATAGCACAACTACTGGGACTCAATTAATTGGAGGAATAAGCTACCAAAGTGGGAGTGATTGTGGTCCGACCTAGTACAAGAAGAGATTCAGTAGAACACTAGAGATGGATCCTCATCCAAGCATGATGATGAGGAGAACTGTGCCATAGATGGAAAGGCAAAGAAAGGGAAGGGGAAGTCATCCCATTCCAAATCAGATTCAAGTTGGGGTGACAAGAAGAAGGACATGTCAAAGATTAAATGTTTTAATTATTATGAGCTGGGACATTAGGGAATTACACCAAAAGCTTCACATGTGATGGCGATGTACATTAGGGAATTACACCAAAGCTTCTTTTCATTATTATTATGAGAAAGATACTGACAGGAAATTTAAAGCTCTTAGAAGCGATAATGGTGGATAATATGTGTCGAATATATTCAAGAACTTCTATGCATTAGAAGGCAATCGACAGGAGTTAATAGCACCTCATAACCCACAATAGAACGGGGTGGCTAAAAGGAAGAACATAATTATTGTGGGAGTTTCACGAGCGATGTTACATGATCAGGGCCTATCATTGCACTTGTCGGCTGAAGCATGCAACACAACTGTTTATTTGCAGAACATAAGCCCTCATCGAATTATCAGGATGAGTACACCAATTGAAGATTTTTCAGGCAAGAAACTAGATGTGGCACATTTCAGGTCTTTGGTACATCAATCTACTGTCATGTTAACAATGATGCATGAAAAAATCTAGAGCCAACAACTGAGTTGGGCATATTTGTGGGGTCCACTGATGCACCTCACACCTATCGGGTGTACCTTCCATCCAATAGGATGGCAGTGGTTCGTAGAGATGTGAAGTTCGATGAAGAGAAGGCCATGAGATGTTCCCTTGAGAGGGGGCTTTAGTTACATGCATATGAAGAGCTTTTAGCTCCAAAGGAGGAAGCTCAGGATGATGTGGAGCTGCCACATGTAGAGGAGAAGAGAGTTGAAGCACCCATTCATGCAGAGACTCCTAGAGATGGAAAGAAGCGAACTAGAGAGGCTTAAATATTGATGCATGATGCTAGAGAGAATGTGGGAGCACCCACATCAAAACGTAGGCAGAGGAGGTCACTAGGTAGGCACACTGGCTACATGGCTTAGATGAGCGAGTGTGTAGAGATTGAGCCATCCTCATTCGAGGAAGGAGTGCAACAACCAGTATGGGTTGATGCCATGGTTGAGGACTATGACTCCATTATCAGAAACAATGTTTGGGAAGTGGTACCAAAACCAACAAACAAGTCAGTGGTGAGTTCCAAGTGGCTTTAAAAGGTAAACCAAGCAGTAGATGGGAGTGTGGAGAAACACAAGGCCAGATTTGTGGCTAGAGGATTCTCTCAGGTGGAGGGAATTGATTACGATGAGAAATTTGCTCCAGTATCAAGGTACTCTTCAATCAAATCTATTCTAAGACTGTCAACGAATATGGGATGGAAGATACATCAGATGGATGTGAAGACATCATTCCTGAAAGATATGATTGAGGAAGAGGTGTACATTGAGCAAATGGAAGGATTTGAGACCTTCAACAGAGAGTCGCATTTGTGCAGACTCAAGCGAGCGCTATATGGACTAAAACAAGCACCTTGTGCTTGGTACAACAGAATTGACAACTATTTCACTAGGTCGGGCTTCACCAAAAGTGAAACAGATGCGAACCTTTACCATGTTGTGGTTGAAGGTAAATTTTTTATTATAGTATTATATGTCAATGATTTTATTCTAATAGGTGATGAGAAGTTGATAAAATATTGCAAAGATGATATTGCAAGAGAATTCTAGATGAAGGACCTAGGGCTCATGCATTACTTTCTTGGAATGGAAGTATGGCAAGGAGATGTGGAACTGTTTGTCTCTTAGGGAAAGTATGCCAACGAGATACTGAAGAATTTCCACATGGAGAGAAGCAAGCCCATGGAGACTCCTCTAGCAGGTAACTGGAGGAAAGAAGATGCTACTTCAATTGAAGTAGTGGAGGCTACTACTTATAGACATCTTGTGGGTTCACTTATGTATTTGGTGAACACACGACCGAACATGTGTTATGTAGTTAACCAACTTACTCAAGCCATGGTTAAGCCAACCAAACTCTATTGGAAGACAACTAAACATTTGTTGAGATACCTCAAAGGCACCACTTAGTTTGGTCTTTGGTACAGACAGACAGAGGGAGTGAAGCTTAAAGGCTTCACAGATGCAGATTGGGGAGGGAGTCCATCTGACATAAAGAGCACATCAAGGGGAATCTTCAGTATTGGGTCAGCAACAGCGTCTTGGTACAACAGGAAGCAGAGGTCAGCTGCACTCAGTTCAGTAGAAGCAGAATACATGGCTACTAGTTAAGCAACTTGTGAGGCTCTCTGGATGAGGAAGATCCTTGTTGGGTTATTTGATGAGCAAATAGATCCTACAAAGATTTACTATGACAATAAGAGTTGTATCAAACTCTCTGAGAATCCAGTTTTTTCATGATCGGTCCAAGCATATCGACATTCAATATCACCATCTATGATATTGTGTGCAGAGGAGAATCATGTTGCTGGAGTACATTCCTATAGAGGAGCAGGATGCAGATATTTTGACAAAGGCATTGTCAAGATGCAAATTCGATTTTCATAGAGGTAGGATCAGGGTAGCAGATAATCCCTTTCTTGTTGAGAGGGAGTGTTGAAAATGCAACAAGAAAATATTAATTTAATTTCGTCCTTGAATTAAATTAGGAATTAAACAGTAATTCCACATCTCATGACAACTTTTAATAGTTAACTAAGTTAATTTGACTTAGTTGGCTTAATTAATTCGATTTGAGGGTCTAACTTGAGTCATATAGAGTGTCTCCTACATTATAGGAGCCCTGGTTGAGTTTATTTTGAGTTGTAATTAATTAATTCAATTTAACTAAGTTAAATTTAGTTAAACGAGTTCCAACTAATGGAGGAATTAGTGGGAGATCCAGTAGTGGGGTGTAACCTACAATGATCGACTAGTAAAATGAAGATTCACTTATAATTATCTCATGCATGTCAGATCAGAGAAAAACCCAGTTGAGATTGGAGTTTAGGGAAAATGTACTATTAGTTGTATAATCATCTGAACTGTATAGGTGGTGCATGCAATCAGAGGAAGGCTATGAGGATTGCACAATTCATAATTGTGGAATTTCCAAATTAAATATGGTCTAATTCCCAAGGAAATAGGAGCTTGGAAGGCATCAAAATTGGCTAAGTATTGGCTTGAGCTTGTCCGGGAAGTAGTGAGATAGATAGAGATAGTGCAGAGGTTGCTTGGGCTTGAGAAAAGCATTGTAATATTCTCATATTTTCTAATTGATGCAATATATAGAGATCAGGGGTTTTTAGCTATGGCTTTCCCTAGAAAATTATTGTGTTATGTGTGATTGAATTCTCTCTTTTATGCTTCATGATTTCATCAATTGTTTATTATTTTTTATGATGAGTAGAGTAGATTCAAGTCAATTGTTTTACCATACTACAATCTACAGTTTGAATCTACAAGGAATTTCTACAACTCCATCACATGTGATCTCACCACGTTGTGCATTAGACACTCTTAGCTTCTAGTGGTCCAAACTATGCCACTATCCCATGCGTCGGAACCCAACATACGTCCTCAAGCCTTTTGTGAGCGCATTGCGTGTCTTTACCACTCAAACAAGACTCACATGCCTCTAACCCTTACATTAGAGCCGTATATATATATATATATATATATAATATATATATATATATATATATATTATTATATATATATATATATATATATATATATATATGCCCTTGCTCCTTAAGTTTATTATGTGATTCCTACGCCCAGTCCAATCGACCTATGTATCTAGACTTTGTGCCTTGTGCTCAACACCTAAGAACCCTTCCAATGATGGTGCATTGCATGCTTTCAGTGCTTAGGCCAACCAACCCTACTTCTAACTGTCACACTTGCACCCAGCCTTACACATTGTTTCTCCACATAAAACCTTTTGCATAAATGGAATAAGTTAGAGTAGTGATTTTGGGACTGATATTATGCATGGAGCCATGAATGAATTCCAGTTTCTAGGTACTACAAATCCATAGAATATCAATTTATCATCATCCAACAACATCATGCCTCCAGTTACAAGGAAAGGACCAGGGGGAGAGGCATTTGAAAGAAATTTTGAGGGTTTTGTGGATAGTCCGAAACCCAAGGCACTAATTTTAACCAACACAACATGCTTCATAGACAAGTCCATCACCCTCACATGGAAAAATGTATTAAAGGCCTTCGGAAAGAAGGAAATCCCTCAAGCATTAGAAGACATAGAGGTATATGTCAATATCAAGAGGTCCAAATTCCATAGAGTTTCTTTCCATTACGAAATGCTACCTTGCGCAAAAACCATTGGGTGGATATTACAACACATCAATTCTAAAAGTATGATCATCAGAAGTGCAAAGGGTGAGGAGCTTGCCACCTATTGGGTTCATGATCTACATAAATACTATAATCTCCCAAAGCCTAAAGAATATCTCAACACAATGTCCTATGTTGGTTTTGAGGAGTCCACGAAGGATATTCTTAAGACCTAGTGTCAAGAGCCAGGAAAATTTTGGTGGAAGCTTGATGGTATCTACAAAACCAAGTCATTATGGAAAGTGTACCAATATTTGATGGCTATGTGTTGCAAACTATATGGATGCAAGAATGCAGAGTTCTTAGAATAAAGATGGGTTTATATGGTACACCCATGCACCACCAAGGGAATTGTTTTTAATCCATCTGATCTCATAGCCCAACAATTGTAGAAAAATGTTGCTAAGGAGAAGAAAATATCACAAGGTGAGCAACCAGAGTTCTATATGTCATCCTATTTTCTAGATGGGATATGTGCTAAAAACGAATTTCTAGGTTTGGAGTGGAAGTGGATTAGAGAAAAACCCCCTGTCCACATATACTGCAAGATATTATGGGATACAAATTATAGGGGCATGTATGCAAAGACCACTAAGAAATTCATCTCAGTATTGTTGAAGAAAGTGTAACTAGGTCTGGTATTCATAAATGTACTATCGATATTGCATTTATTCAAGAAAATAAATATTATTTTTGTTATATTTATCAATGAGTTTCTTACTCATTGAAATAGATCTAGCACATGTCAAAGTGCTATAGGTGAGTCAAAGAGTCAAAAGAAAATGTTGAAGACCATTAAGGGCAGATTACACAATGTATATATTTGTATAAGAGTCAAATAATATCCCTCCAAGAAAAGTCACAAGTCCTCCATGCAACGACATCACCAAAAGAAGCAATTCCGAAGAAGAAAAGTCAAGTTGGCTTATAGTGTCCTAGTTGGCCTCAAGTCAGCCTAAAGGAGGGAAAATACTCTATATATAGAGGATGTTCACTCCTCCAACGAAAAGCAAGCATACCTCTTAAATCAGTGAGCAAGAGAAGTTGAGTAAAGGGTAAAAGAAATTGAATAAAAGGAGCCTCTAGTGTAGCGAAGAAGGAGAAGACAAAACCGAAGTTGAAAGGGCTAATCTAAGGGTAAATCATAGTCACATGTGCGAGAAAAGAAGGTCTCTCTGCCGTCATAACAACAACAACATCATAGTCTCATATCTCTCATTGTTTGGGCTAGAAACTTCGGCCTATAAGGCCTCCAACTATAGTGAAGAAGAGACTCTCTCAAGCAGAGAAGAAAAGGGTCAAAACATAAGGGAAACCTCCTACACGTGTGAGAAATTAGGGCTGCAATGCTGTCATATCAAGTCTACATCTACACATCAAAGAAGAAGCTCAGTTGGAAAAGAGAAGGAAGGTATCTCATAGGTGAAGGACCTCTCCAAGGATCAAAGATAAGTATCTCTTCTAGAGCTCACATAACAAGGTCTATCACCAGTTGCTGGAAGAAGAAAGAGGACAGAATGTCAAAAGAAGGAGGACAAAGTGTCGGAAGAAGGAAAGAATTGACTTGTGCTTGGAGGATATTCTTGTCGAGGGTCTAGGGTTTGGCATTGATCAATAAGAAGATTCAATAAGAGAAATTTATGAAAGGGTTTTCCTCTCTAAGAGAGAGAGGTTTTTACCTAGCAGAGAGCCAATATCTTGTATTCTTGTTTCTTGTGTTTTGGTAGGAGTTTGATGAAGTAACACACACACAATAATAATAAGAGAAGAAGATCAAGCTAACAAGATAAATTGTAAAAGTGCTTCACAAATTTTTATCAAGCTTAGAAGAATCCTACTATATCTAATTTCCCTAGATTCTTCAACATGGTATGAGAGATAAGTGACACATCAAGGAAAGGACATCTCAAGAACACTCATAAGGTGACTCATCAAGGAAGAACATCTCAAGAACATCTACAAGGTTGAAGCATCAAGCCAAGAAGTCTCAATCAAATCAAGGACAATAAGGTCTACCATCTATCGTTCATCAAGGAATACTACAAAGCAAGAAGAAAAGCCTCATATAAAGGCACCTACAAGAAAAGAAAATCAAAGAGGGACCTACATCAAACTACACCATCTTCAAAAGGAAAAACACTACAAAGTCAAGTCATCAAGCAAGTCCATTTGGAGAAAGAAACTTGAAGAACATCAAGATCTAAGGAAGGCAAGCCATCAAGTCTTCAAGAAGAAGAAATTCCACTACATATCAAACTCTATCAAGTAAGTATGTGTCCCCTCCTGAATATACGTCAATGTATTTTTGCAAGGAAATCAACAAATTGGTTGGGACCACTAACTTCCTTGCATGGAATAAGAGGACTGATTTATTCCTCAAAGAGAATGAACTTCCAGACCTCATCAAAGGGAATACCACTATCCCTGCTAAGGAAAAAATTCAAGCCTTAGCCAAGTACAATAAGGATGAGACAAGAGCTCAAATGATTCTAATAGAATCCATCAAGGACTCTCTCATTCCTTATGTCTCCAAATTTGAAACATCAAAAGAAATCTATGATAAACTAATAGAGCTATTCTCGGTAAGCACAACTGGAGAAGTGATATCTCTACGTAATAAGTTGTACAAGATAAATATATCAAAGGAAGGAATAGCTCCCTACTTCATGAAGATATCTGAAATGAGAGATCAACTTCAAGAACTAGGAGAAGTCATGTCTGACAAAGAAATGACAACTGTAGTACTCAATGCTCTACTTGAGGATTGGGGCAACTTCACATCAAGCATATATACCAATAAGGAAGCTAACCCACTAAGTGAACTATGGTGTCTATGCAAAGTTGAGGAGACTAGACTCAAAGCAAAGGATGATGTGGGATCAAAGGAGCAAGCATTTGCTACTATGACCAAGAGAAAAGGAAAATTTGGCAAATTTGGTCCACAAAGAACAAGCAACAAAGATATGTCCAAAGTCCAATGCTTTGGATGCCAAGAATATGGACACTACAAAAGGGATTGTCCCAAACTTAAGAAGTGTTGGCATTATGACACAGGTTTGGCACTATGGCACAGGTGTTGTCCTTGATGGCAACGTACTCAGATGGCAGATCACAGTTCAGGCTCTCAGAATGGAAGAAAAATTCATATACGCAGGTTACTTTTAACCAGGTCGCGTATATATGCGGTAATGATGATAAAAAGTCACGTATGCGTATACACGCACTTTCATGCACGGAAAAGCGCGTACATATGGGAAAGATTATTTTTGGGTCCATGGTAAGTAGACCTATGGTTTTGGACCTTGGTATTGCGTCCGAGATATTGAACCCAGGTATTGGGTCCCTAGTATTGGTTATCTATGGTCTTGGGCCATGGTTTGAGTAAGGCCAAGACTATAAAAATGAGGAGATCATTTGGCAAGGAAATTGAATCAAGTATTGAATATCTTATGAGGAGCAAGATCTGGAATACCGGTGATTAGTTTATGGTGTATAGCTAGATCTGAATCAAGGAGGAACCTGAGCGTTACAAGATGGATAAGTTCTATTGATGGGTCAAATCTCAAGACTTGAATAATAGTATCTTTGTGTGATTCTGATCTATTATATTTGACGCATGAATTGATCTATGAATCTGATAATCTGGGTATAATTAATGCTTGAATACTTGAAAAGGAAAAACTCTTTCATAGATCTGTACGTAGGTTCGGTGCAGTGAAGGCGTGTATACACATTGGTTCAGTAAATCAAAGAAGCGTATATGCAGGTTTCCCTTTATACATAAGTGTATGCACGCAGGTTCCTCATCTTGAAGTAGCGTACGTCTCATTAAATATGTTTTAGCTACTTCGGTTTATTGCTGCAATATTCTGGGTTCAGGATTGGTGTCTGGTTACTGTTATTATTCTGGTGACAACATTCAAAGAAGTGATTGTTTGATTCAGTATTGGGTTGTACAAAGAAGATTGGTTGATACATATATACTTGATGTTTGATTGATGCTATTCATGGATCCAGTCTGAAAATTTATGAAATGTGGTCCCTGAAGAAAAGAGAAGGTTGTAGCCTTCTGTAGGTCAGCACCTACGTACTAGTACCTCAGCTAGTACAAGAGCTAAGGGGGTTGTAGCTCCCTTCCAGGAGAAGCTGGAGAACGAGAGAAGGTTGTAGCCTCTGCAGTGCAGCCTGCGTACTGGCATAAGACTGCACCAGTATAGAAACATTGTAAAAAGAAGTTTCTAATTGAAAGAAGATAGAGACAAATTGCAGCAGGTGGTTTTCACCCACATTGGGTTTCCACCTTATATCTTGTGTTCTTGTGTGTGACTGGCTGCTCTATTTTTCTGTTCTTGGTTACTGTTTATATGGTTCTAACACACAAATTTATGATCACAGCTGAAGAATAAATTAAATTATAAGTCTGCAACTTATACGCTAGTTTAATTAACTGAAGTTGCGTATATACGCTGTTTTCACTAACTCAAGTAGTGTATACAAATCTGTGTATGAAATGAAAAATAATTGACTTGATAATAATGATTCACCCCCCCTCTCAGTATTATTTCCAACAAGAAGGACAACAACAACAAGAGAAAAAGGGAATAATCTCACATAACTCAAGAAGTGAAAGAAGAAAGCAAGAAGCAAAAGAAGGAAGACCCTCCAGATCTTAAGTCAACCTCTTTACTTAAGTCTTCTTTCAAAGTTTTGAGTAGTATAGGAGCATATAGAGATAGGATATAATTCATGGTTAAGTAGAATATTCTAGAATATAGGAGCATGGTGTAGATATAGCCCAAGATATTCATATAAAAGGAGCATATCTATTATAGGAACTCATCCACAATGAAAGAATAATTGATCATGATTAAGAATCTTAGAAGGCCTCTATCATCAAAATGAAGAAACATTTCCAGGATAAGGGTCTTCAATATCCTCTAATAGAATCTTCAAAAGAAGGTTGATAAATAAGAGTAGATGTCTCATTGGGAGTCCCATTAATGGGTTTCAAGAAAGGATGATATGCAAGCAAGAAAAGATGAAGCAAGAAAGGTTATACCAATCAAGAAGATCCATCAAATGAAACCAAGATGATCAAAGAAGAATCAAGATGAGGTATGTATACATCAAAGTTTAAGTCATGTCATCATATATATTATTGGTTCATGGGAATAGTTCTAAAGCATGATCAATTATAAAAGGATCTCTTTCACCAATGACATGCTCGAAGGCATGTACTACAATGTAATGAAGGTCAACATGAAGAAGTGCTCCCATAAGGAGTATAAGGTGGTTAAATAATCGATTCAAGAAGAAGCAAATGAAGAAAGAGATCAAGCATGTGAAGAAGACCATGGTCATAAAGAATCACTATCTGACAAGATCCATTAAAGATATCTCCCGAAAGAAGGCATGAAAACTCTAACAAAGGAAGAAAATATCAAAGGACCCTTGACACCCATGAAGGCCTTGGAGATATCAAGATGAAGATAACTAAATCAACTCTACAAAGATGTCATGATGTAGAGCCATCCAACAAAATCACTATTTAATGTTGAAGTAATATCAATATGAAGTCATGAAGGGTTACTAAATCGAAGTATGGGAACACGCAAAGTACAACTAAACATCCAAGTGATAATTATTTTGAAGGATAGACAAGATGACAAAGGAGTAACTAGATGAGAAAAGGACCTGATATATATTAAGAAGGCCACTTTCCACAAAGGGAGCAATGACATGACAGACTAGGAAGGAAAGTGACCAATGGTCGGTGCCCTACCAAGAATATGTTCAAATAAAGACTTCATGACATCGAAGGAAAGAAGGAGACCAAGTAGCTAAAGGACCCATGAAAAAGAAGTTGTTGATGAATGAACAAGTCCTTAGTTAAGAGGGAGTTCTAACAAGTTCCCAACTCCAAAGGAGCTTGGGAAATTTCCTTGTCAGAGGAAACTTGGGCATGTCTTCCTCAATTAAGAGGAAGACATAGACACAACATTCTTGTCTTCACTTGGGAAGAAATAATGGGAGGATTAGGTAATCATATGGCATCCTATACCCTTTGAGGATGTGTAGGGCATCCAAGACAAGAGTATGCAAGATGACCGATATTCTTTGAGGGATGGGAACCCAAGATAAGAATAGTCCTAGAAGGTCATACTCATTGAACACCCGGGTGGGTATGTACCTTGAGAGACAATGACTAAGGTGTCTGTAAGTCATTGGTCTTGCCAACATTGTGCTCTGATCTTATGAGATATAGAGCAGTTAGTCAAGGCCTTGATATGAACAATGTTGGTTACTATGATGTTATACCGGATGGATTTCCAATCCGATTTCTCTTATGTGAATTCTTTAAGATTGAAAAATAGCCAAACACCTTGTAATGATTTATGAATACCTCCCTTGTTAAGAGGGAGTGTTGAAGAAAGTGTAACTAGGTTCGGTCTTCATAAATTTACTTTTGATATTTGTATTTATTCAAGAAAATAAATATTATTTTTTTTATATCTAAGAATGAGTTTCTTGCTCATTGAAATAAGTCTAGCACATGTCAAAGCGCTGTAGGTGAGTTAAAGAGTCAAAAGAAAATGTTGAACACCCTTAAGGGCATGTTACACCATGTATATATTTGTATAAAAGTGAAAGAATATCCCTCCAAGTAAAGTCACAAGTCCTCCATGCAACGCCGTCACCAAAAGAAGCTGTAAAAATTTCTGTTTTCTCACCCCGGTTTTCATTTTTTCCTTATTTCTCCCATATAGTTAAATGCCCTTTCCCATAACCATACATTTAACAAGCTGAAAAAAAAAAAAAAAA
This sequence comes from Pinus taeda, assembly GCA_000404065.3. NCBI lineage: Eukaryota > Viridiplantae > Streptophyta > Pinopsida > Pinales > Pinaceae > Pinus > Pinus taeda. Next base: position 63,815 of record APFE030636813.1, read on the forward strand.
AAAAAAAAAAAAAAAAAAAAAAAAAAAAAAAAAAAAAAAAAAAAAAAAATAATAATAATAATAATAATAATATAAAATAATAATTATTATTATTATTATTATTTTATTTTTTTTATTTTAATTTTTATTTTTATTTTTTATTTTTATTTTTTATTTTATTTTTATTTTATTTTTTTTTCTCCAAAAAACCAAATCTGGAAATTTTAAAGAATGTTGGAAATTGCAGAAATAAAAATCAACATAAATAAACAGCCATTAAAACCATTTAAACACAGAGATTTTTTGTCAATGTGACCCTGGAAAACCCCCTACAACTCTTGGGGAAAACCAGTTTGAGAGCTCTTCTTTATTTCTGGAAAATGCCTTTTACAGTGAGAAAAATTTTAACAAAAATTTCAGCAAAATAAAATTTTCCAGCAAGCAAACTTATTTGTTTTTCAACCAAACAGACAAACTGGAACTTCGCTGTTCGAGCTGTATGGACCGTACGGATGTACGGACTGTATGGACGTACTGATGTACTGACCGTACGAACTGTACGGACGACTGTACGGACTGTACAGACAGACCTCGGTTTCCGTGCAGAAATTCGTCTCCTCAAAATTCGTGCCCAAAAATCAGTTTTTTCCAGTTTTCTTAGCAAAAATCTGCCTTTTTCTGCTTGTTCTTTCAGCTGTACTGATTTGCTGAAGAGCTGCCTTGGAATATGTGCCAAGCAGCTGCCTCATTCTCCTTCCTGTCCAGAAATCTCCCTTGCTCTCTTTCTCCCAATCTGCTCATGAAAGAATGAATGATATTTTCCTCCTTTTCCTCCCTTAACCCAACCCTAAATGACTTTTGGGTGATCCCTAAATCCAATGGCTGAGATAGATTTAGATCTATGGTTGAGATTAAATGCACATATAAATCTCACTTTCTATTTTTTAATTCACCCCACTTTAATAAAGACCCACTTAGTCATTTATTTCCAAAGTCACTTTTCCTTTCTAATTTTACATTGACTTTATAAAAGTCACTTTAAAATTAGACTTAGTAACTTTATCACTTTAAAGTCACTTTTAAATTAGATTTTAACTTTATAAAAATTATAAAGTCACTTTAGGAGAAAAATTAAAATCTTTTGGACACTTTTCCCTAGGCCAAAGATCAAAGCTTAAGGGAACCACCTGTCCTCCGGTACCAAATTTCAACACTCCCTCTTACCGAGGAAGGTGTTCCTCACCACACCCATCTTGTCTCTGAAGTAAACATGCTTGCCCCGTGGTAAGGCTTTGGTAAGAATGTCTGCTACCTGTTCATCAGTGGAAATATACTCAAGCTTCACAGCTCCCTTCTGAACATAGTCTCTGATGAAATGATATCTGATCCCGATATGCTTTGACCTGTCATGAAATACTGGATTCTCCGTGAGTTTAATGCAACTCTGATTATCACAGTAAATCACTGAAGGTCTCAACGGCTGACCAAATAAGCCAAACAACATCTTGCGAAGCCAGATGGCCTCACAACTAGCTAGACTGGCTGCCATATACTCTGTTTCTGCTGAACTTAGTGCTACTGACTGCTGCTTCCGGCTGAACCATGACACTACTGCTGAACCCAACCCAAAACAGCACCCTGAAGTGCTCTTCCTATCAGAAGCACAACCTGCCCAATCAGAATCAGTGTATCCTACGAATCTCACTCCATCTTCCTGCCTGTAGTCCAGACCATAATCCACTGTCCCCTGCAAGTACCGCAAAATGTGTTTTGCAGCCACCCAGTGAACCTTCCTAGGCTCACACATAAACTGACTCATCGTGTTGACTGCAAAACAGATATATGGTCTAGTGTTGACCAAATACATCAAGGAACCAATCAGCTGCCTGTACAATGTGGGATCCACCAACTCAGAATCCGAAGCATGAAGCTTCTTCCAGTTGGTAATCATCGGTGTCGACATGGGTCTAAATCCTCCATGTGGAATCTGCCAAGGATGTCCACAATATACTTCCATTGTCCCGGGAAGAAATGCCCCTCCTCTTGCCACACCTCCAAACCCAAAAAGTAATGCATCAAGCCAATGTCCATCATCTCAAACTCCGTCGCAAGATCTCTCTTACAGTGCTCTATGAGTCTCTTTGCACCTGTAATGACCAAGTCATCCACATACAACACCAGAATGAGAGGCTCCTCACCTATCACAATAAAGTAAACGTTTGGATCTGCCTCACTCTTTGTGAAACCCATCCCCTGCAAATAAGTGTCTATCCTGGAGTACCAAGCTCTGGGAGCTTGCTTCAGGCCA